>CM035153.1:77653070-77845570 GCA_020205615.1 Panax quinquefolius
TTATAATTTTGCTTACCGCTCTCTTTTTAGTTCGTTGACTCATTATCGCGCTCCACTAATCGAGCCCTATTTACAACATCCGAATACAAACACGAGTTTATGAGAAATAAGATGTTGACGTATCTCGTGCTTCAAACCTCTTAAAAACATTCGCGCCATTCTCTCTTCATTATCCACCAAGTGGGGATGAAACCGTGATAACTCGCAAATTTTGCCTCGTATTGCGACACCTGGTCATATTGTTTTGTTCCAAGTTGATAAACTCCACCTCCTTCATGTGGCGAATACTTTCGGGAAAGTATTTGTCGTTGAAACGACTCTGGAACTTCTCCCAAGACATCTTCAAGACAATTTGGTTGAGTACGTTTTACCGATTCCCACCAAGAATCCGCCTCTCTCGCTGCGCAACATAAAGGCGGCAAAGGGAACTTTTGCTCCTCGGAGCATCCCAAGACATCAAATATCTTGGTAATCTGCTTTATCCATGCTCCGCGCGAAGTGGTTTTGGCTCTCCCTTAAACTCCGGTGGTCCCAGCTCCTTAAATTGTTTAGCGGTGACCGCCGAGAGTTTTCCGTGTTTCCACCTCACGTTTTGGACCGTGAGTCGCTCTCACTTTGTTGTTGCATAAATTGCATAAAGCCTCTCGAACATTTGATCATTTGTCATTTAGTCGGGTGTTGTTGTTTGCATGAGGATTATCGCCTTCACGATGCACATTATCTTGATTATTGATATGTGGTGAATCAACGATCGCTGGCTCCATTGCTATTCTCAACATTCTCGGATGTCATTTTGAGATCTTTGCCACAAAACAAAAGGTTAATTGACATGTAACAAATTATCCTTATCTTCCGACCAACCAATAAAATAGCACAAAAACTTAGGTAGGTCATACTAGCGAAGGTATTCCCCGTCTCCCCTCCTAGTACTATTCTCACATCTTAGCCGTGGATCACATCCTAAGCTCGATACCAACCTGTGACGCCCCAAAATTAGGTATACATCACCCATCTTGAGTCGCCACTTACATGGTATGTAATTTAAATACAACTTATTAACATAAGCGTAGGTGTACAATACGACATAAAGCGTGAGTTTAAATACAAATATCGCCTACTAGATATTATACAAACTCAAACAAAAAGTCCTCATTACAGTTATTATCACACTATTTTACTAGAATAGTGAGGACTACTAATGCTATCTTCAGGACCATCACTCGTTTCCCCGACTCGTCCCAGCTATATTATCATTTCTGAAGAGAACAATGAAAGAAAGGGTGAGCTCAACTAGCCCAAGAAGAAATATTATGACTAAGATAATGCCAGAATAAATTATCAATAGTCTTCAATAATGTTAAACTGATAAAATACAATAGACAACCAGTTTAAGCTGCGGTAATGAATATGCAATCCATTAAAAGAGTCAAGTAGAAAATAAAGTCTACTATCTTTTAGGTTTTAAAAGGTTTTTCATCATCATTATATTTGAGACTCAAACTTTAATAAATATTCCACATCATCGAATCACTTCGCACTACTGCCAAGGATATTCTTTAGTATCACGACCACAATTATTATTCGCACTACGGGCCAAGAATAGTTGTGTATTCATTAATGGTCATGATCATGCCAACAATCGTCCATCAATGCACTACGACCAATCGAGGATTTTTACCACATCATTTGTAACATTACTACCATGATTACACGAATAGTCTCTCGGTCATAATCATACCAAGTCCATCTATGCACTACTCGTGCCATGAGATGACTTTAAAAAAATATAAACATGAGGATGATGACAATGATATAAGAATTCAATAAAACAAGTTCAAGAATTATTTTATCCAGGGAATTATTAACGCCCAAATTGTCAACATGATATTGTGTTTTGTAGAGTAAAATTCAAGAATGATCGAAGAATATTTCCATGAAAAGATATCTTTGGATGAAACGCAAATATCAAGGATATTCTACTAATTTCATGGAGTATAGAAGTCAAAGTTTTAACCAACCTGGGTATAATAAAGAATGGAATAACAAAAGAAATCACCATGCATGCGATAGAATCGCGCGCAGAAAGTTATTCCAATGAATAATAAAGATGGAACCGGATCCGGTGTAAAACACACGATAGGATATTCCAATGTAATAATAAAGCGGAACCGTGTCGGTGTAAAAACACATGCATGTGATGTTCCAACGAGAATAATAAAGAGCGGAACCGGTCGGGTGTAAAACACATGCATGAGGATGTTCCAACAGGATAATAGAAGAATGTCACCAAGTATAGGGTAAATAGCAGATATATCGAGTTATTCCAATGAATAATAAGCAATGGAATAACATAAGGATTTCACCAAGTATAGGGTATGCCTGGCGTATCTGAGGTTATGTATAGGGTATGCCACTTTTACAAAGTTATTCCAGCAGAATAATAGTGAATGGAATAATGAAGTTCTCTTCAAGAAGAAAGAATAACACCCTTACTTTTTGGTAGGAGATTGAATCTCGCAGCAGCAGTAGTAACAAAATACTCTTCTTCTTTCTCTCTTATTCTTTCTATACTTTCTCTCTATAGCTTAAATGAATTCGTGAAAATAATGAAGCCCTAGGCCTCTATTTATAGAAGATTTCTAGCTTAGCACCGCCGTGTGAAAAGGCAAGTGGCTTGACGAATTGGTTTGGCGCTTTTGTAATGTGAAACGACAAGTGGTTCGACGTCTGGTAAAGGTAATTACTATTAACGAAGGTAAAAATACTATTGACGAAGGTAAATACTATTCACAAGGGTAATTACTATTGACGAAGGTAAATACTATTCACAAGGGTAATTACTATCGGCGAAGGTAAATACTTTTCACAAGGGTAATTACTATCGATTGAAGGTAAATACTATTCACAAGGGTAATTACTATTGATGAAGAGACTCTTAGATGATGACATACGAGCCCCCCCATAAAATAATCAAACTTACCACAAATCATAACACATAATTAATCTTTCAATAATTATTAATCATTTATAACTTGTCGCCTCAATTATTGATTTAATACTATAACATATTATATCGGATAATCTTTGTGACAATAATTGATTCAATAATATAAGAGATATGATGCAAAGAATTCATTGTAGTAATAATTGAGCATAAATTTGAGTGACTTCTCACGTAAGCATCAATAATCAATACCAGTGTGCTACTTATGCAACCACGCCGCGTATTCTTTGTCTTTACCACCGGGTAGTTCAGCAGTTTTAACGGTAACACCTCCGTAGTTATTTTTATAAAAATATTTTTATCGTTTTCTCAATCCGACAATAATGTTGTGGGGTCCACCAATGATTGAGCCATTGTATACGAATATTCCCTAACAAAAAGAATATTCCCAGACCAAACGAATATTTTATAACAACTTGCATACTTTGCAAAATTTATAAATATTACCCACAACTATAACATTATATCAAATTTATTCCATAATATTCAAAAATAATACTTATAGAAAAATTCATCTTTATTTATAAAAGCAGGGTCTTACATTAGCCGCCTCGATACTCTATAGATGGCTTGAGCCTTCTTCTAAAAAGAATTTTGTGCATGCATAGAGTTGGGCTGATCCCTTTTATATCAGCGATAGACCATCCTAAGGCCGTTTTGTACTTCTTGAGCACAAGCAACAACTTTTCTTCCTGACACTTGGTTAGAGAAGCAGAAATTATCACAAGTAATGAAGATAAATTTCCTAAATATGCATACCTCAAATGAGTAGGGAAAGGTTTAAGCTCAAGGATAGTAGGCTCGATGATGAGCAATTTGAGCTTTGGAAGTAGATGCCTCTTTATCATTTAGAGACTCGAATTGTTGGTGGAATTGCTTCGATCCTTGAGGTTCCTCGAGCCACTTAGCACATTCCACATGCGAGGGCTCTTCCATAGTACTAGCCCTAGTTAAAGCGACTTCCAGAGGATCCTGAATGCATGTTTCTAAGAAAACCCCTTCTTTGAACTATCAATTGTATTAATTTGGAAGCAATCCTCGGGGGTATTAGGATATTTCATTGATCGGAAGACATTGAACGTCACTTCACGATCATTAACTCTCATTGTCAACTCCCCTTTTCGATATCGATGAGGGTCCTCCCGATTGCCAAGAACGGCCTTCCCAATATTATTGGGATTTTCCTATCCTCCTCAAAATCAAGGACTATGAAATCCGCCGTAAATATGAACTTATCAACTTTCACTAGCACATCCTCTACAATTCCCTTCGTGTATATCGAGGAGATCCATCACCTAATTGAAGGGTGACACTTATCGGCTTGGCTTCATTGAGGCCCAACTTTTTATAAATGGAGAGGGCATCAAGTTGATCTCGCCCCTAAATCACATAGATCTTTCCCATGGCTGGTCCCCAATGGTGTGCGGGATTGTAAAACTTCCGGGTCTTTTAGCTTGAGCATTTGAAGCTTGTTTTGAAGGATGGCACTACACTCTTACGTCGATTGCCACCGTCTCATAGTCCCCATTTTTGTTTCTTGGACGTAATGTCCTTCACGAACTTGACATAACTAGGCATTCCTCCAATGCCTCTGCAAATGGGATATTTATATGCGATCTTTTGAACACCTCCAAGAATTTGGAACACCGCTTATCCGACACGCTTTTTGCACCCTCCGGGGAACGACAACCGAGGGAGAGGTGAATGACCACGGTCGTTGGAGGAGATGGTGTTGGAGGTCCTGTCTTGACCACTTTCTTCACCCCACTTATCTCGGCCTTCTCCATCTCGAAGTACCCTCTTGATCACCCCCGTCGTTTCCCATGGGAATACCCTCTTCAATTTGTACTTTAGTGGTTCTCCCACTTACGAGGGTTCTTGCTTTAAATTGTTCCTTTCCTTGCCTTCCCTTTTTTCGGGTTGACATCAGTGTCACTAGGCAATGCGCCCGGTGGTCGATTGTTTAAAGCGGCCAATCGACCCATCCGAACTTCAAGATTCCTAATGGAGGCCTCTTGATTGTTACTTGGTTTAGATTCGGGCTATATACCTCGATAGAAGATCTTCTAAAGCGGGTTTCCTTTCTGTTGTGGTGGAGGATGGTGAAACCGATTACGAGTTCTCTCGAGGATGTGGGTTGAACCCAAAGCCTAAGGTTGGAATCCGGGAGGATTAGCATAATTTGGCATGGTAGATGGAGGTTGTGGTTGGTTGGGGTTATTATTATTGTTGTTGTTATTGTTGCCCCATGAAAAGTTGGGATGATTTCTTAGGCCGGGGTGATAGTGTGTGGGAAGATTTGTATTTTGTTGCCGCGTAATTTGACACAAATTGAATGGACTGGGCATATATCACACATTGATCAATCGGGTGGCTTCCTTGACATAATTCACATTGCACCCCACACTGCTGCACTTTGAACCCTTTGTAGGTCCCATTATATCAAGTCTTTTGTTGTTAGCTTTTGCTACTTGAGCTACTAACGATGTGAAAGAATCCACTTCATAAACCCCCATTGCTTCTTCTTGGAGCTTGCCTATCGTTTGGCCATTGGTAATTGTTGGCCGCCATTGTCTCCACCACTCGTATCCCGTTGTGTGATGTTTAGCCATGAATGACCCTCCAGACGCGACATCTATATTTGAATGAGTAGATCCAGACAACCCATTGTAAAAGGTCTGGATGGGAAGCCATTTCGGTATTCCATGGTGCGGGCATTTTCTCGAAGATCCTTAAACTGCTCCCACGAGTCATATAAGGATTCGGATTGAATCGCACAAAAGATGTGATATCATGCACGAGCTCATACATTTTGGCGGGTGGAAAGAACTTTGCCACAAATTCTGCGCCATGTCGAGACCATGTGGTTATGGAGCAAGCGGTAATGAATGAAGCCAGACTCTTGGCCTTGTCCTTTAATGTAAAAGGAAACAACCAAAGTCCGATGGCATCGTCGGACACTTCGTTGCATTTAAATGTGTCATGATCTCTAGAAAGAAGTGATCATTGGGATCATCATTTGGTGTCCCCCAAACTAAATGTTGGTGCACATTTGAATGGTGCCCGACTTGATCTCGAAATTATTGGCTTGAATGGCGGGCCTAAGAATGCTCTCCGGAGATCATCAATGCGAGGCATAGCGTACTCCCTCGAGAGATTTCTAAAGTTCCTCACCATTATGATAGGGCAGGTATGTCCTCGAGTGAGTCTTTGGATTTCTCTCTCCGTAGTCATCTGAATGTTCTATCAACCTCGGGATCGAAAGGTATTATATTTCATCCCTTCCGAGGTGGCATAAACAATGGAGATTACACGAAAAGAGAATTAAACAATTAATTCTAAGTCCCTCGCAAAAAACAATGGAGATTACACGAATAATCGGTTTAAAGTAAGATCGTAATGACTTAGTTTCAATATTACAAAACAATTAATTCTAAGTCCCTGGCAACTGGCGGCTAAAAAACTTGTTGATCGATTTAGCAATCAATAAACACGCGCAAGTATACGATGGTCCATAAGTAATATATGTAAGTAGAGTGTCGAACCCACGAGGACAAAGTCTTAACAGAAGCAAAAAAGGTAAAGTCGTTACTAATCTTATCTAAAAAGAAAAACAAATGGTTGGTTAAGCTTATTTCAATAGGATTATCAAATTACGAGAAGTAATTGTTCTAGGAAATTAAGATAGGATTACAACTCCCCTAATGCTTCGCTTTAATCTTCTAACTCTCCGTAATATAAACGAATCAAGGAATGGCCAACCGAGAACAAAAATAAGCATAAGCACGTCGAAGGTCAAATGCACATCCCTAACAAGCTAGAACATAATATGTCTATTGGTGAAACTAACTAGGTCAAGGTCATTAAGCTCGGCTCAAGGTTGCACAAGGCAAATAAGGATATGTCTATCCTATTGGCACATTAAGCCCACATTCAAATGTCAAGGTCATAACAGGTGTTGCTATATTTAAAGATAGACAATAATATCCATTTATCAATTTCCATCACTATCAATACCAATTTCTTTATCAAGCAATCAGACAATACATACAAAATACAACAACCCATTCCAAAATGATTCATTATATAAAAAGAGAGAGAAAGTCGATTAAGCTATTCAAAAGGTTACATTGCAATCCTAAAAATGGAGTTAGTTCATAACTTTGGTACTAACACACATTCCTAATACACACATTATCAGACAAATACGATGAATAGGAGATTTGCAATAAGAAAACCCCTGTATGAAGAAGTATTCTTCCGCCAAATCTTCTCTTTACACACAAAATCTGAAAGTTGGGTGCAATAACTGTCGTTCCCTTTTGCAAGCTTCTTTCTCTTCTAGAAAATAAAAGACAGAAACAAATAATAATCTAAGCTACTATAATAAATTCTATCTATGAAGATCCGATACTTAAAGCGGTAAAGATCGCTAGCTATTTACATTGTCTCCTTTAATCTAGATCATTAAATACAAGCTATTGTGCAAAAATCGGAGCTTCTTGGTGGGAAGCGTGATGCACATGGTATTGGGCATGTTGACTATGGGCGCCGGAGGCGTGACTTTCGAGGATCTTTGATCTCTTCTCGTCTTTGTGGTAGCGACTTCTTTTGCACCAAAGAAGATGTCGAGGCGCCACTTTACAAGAAGTCCACTAATTCTTTGGTATTTGGGGCACCAAGTCCAAGCGTCGGGCGCCACTTTCCTGAAAAAAATTAACAAAGCCATTGGAAAAGAATTAAATGGAAAATAATAATCATAACTAAGCAAGTTAACCAAAAGATTAAATATGGGCATAAAATTAAGAACAAAAAAGGGCTAAAACGCGGGTATAAATCCCACACATCATGTACCTAGTACAAATAAAGTAGCAATTGCGCCATCTTTGGAGATAGAATCGATTTTGGAGTTCTGGTAGCATTTTGTCTATACACCCTAGTACAAATAGGTTTATAGCTGCGCCATTCTACATCGAGACAAGTAGCTTTGCTATGCTCGGCGATTCAAAGAACCCATCAACTAAAATCCTTAAAAACATTGCTTCTAATATAACTCAACACATTTATAAGCATGTATAACACTACTGAAACATAACCCAAATCAACTAACAACCTATTCATGCTTAATTCAAAGAATCAACCCATTAAACAATTTATCAAAATGAAGAATGGAAGTTATACATTTGTGACTCAATTGAGTCTTTATCTATCAATCTACTCACTCTTAGCAAACTAATTCTCAACAAATTGTAACAAGGAAGGATGATGTCCCATTTATAGGAGATTGATTATCTAGATAATGAGATTACCTTCCAAATCAAACCAAAGAATTTCAAGAATGCACAAGGGTTAAAGGAGAGTTGGTGAGAGTTGGTAATCTCAATCATGAATCCCACTCCCCATCTACTAATTGATCTAGATTGGTGAATTTGAGATGAAGCTAAGCTAAGCTAAGCTAGGCTTTGTTTGCTTGTTCACGTATAAGAAATAAATGGGACTCTTATTATGGGACAAGAGAAATCTTCAACATTTTGCAAACAATGAAATGAAACATTTGGCTTATATCATATATACACATAATATAGACTTTGGTTATCAAATAGGTGTACACAATTCATATCACATCACATAGGTTATAATGATTTAAAAGGGCATATAATATATTTCCCAATTACAAGATATCTAGTAGTGCACATACATATATCAATATTATTATGCAACTCATGAATCACATGAATGCAAATAACCCTTACTATATAGTCTATATATATATATATATAATATATAGACATATTAATGTGCCACCTTATACTATATAAAATATACAATTAACTACCACATAATAAAGGTTCATTGTATGCAGTATGCTTTGCACAAATAAATCAAATAAACATATAATCATTTTATAAACTATTAATCTATTATACATTAATTATTATTTATTCATAATAATTATTACTTAACGCATTATCAATTAATTACTCATAATTGCAATTAACAAATATGTTCAACTCTTGCTACTATATTCAAATAAATTGAATATTTAATTAATACTCTTATCAAGTCTTTGATATTAGGTTCTTAGGGTTAGTCCACTAATTTAAATCAACTATTAGTGACTCCCTTTAATCATTTCATAAATTCACATAACTCTTTAAGGTTTAAATAAACTCTAAAACTAACTCATTAAAATTAAATCACATATTTAATTAATAAGGAGTTTTAAATTTGTGGACATTACATCCCTCCCCCTTATAAAAATTTCAGTCCTAGGAATTCTAAAAATAAGGTTACTCAAATAAAAATGGATAATTCGCTCTTATTTTCTCTTTTAGCTCCCCACGTAGCTTCTTCTTCTACTGCGTGATTCCTATAGAGAATCTTAACGGAATGAATAATCTTATTCCTTAACTTTTGTTACTTCCTATCTAGTATCTGGGACAGAACTTCCTCGTATGATAAGTCTTTCTCGACTTGAATTGGTTCATAAGAGATAACGTGCTTATAGTCCGGTTTATACTGGCAACACAACGACATATGAAACACATTGTGAATGTGCTCAAGTTCGAGGAGGTAACACTACCTCGCACGCCACTTCACTAACTCGCCTCGAATCTCGAGCGGTCCTATGAACCTAGGGCTCAACTTGACCTTCTTCCCAAAATGAATCTTCCCTTTCTAGGGAGATACTTTTAAAAGCATAGCTTCCTACTTCAAAATCTCTCTTTTGCGATGTAAGTCCGCATACTTCTTACAGCGATCTTGAGTCGCTACTAATCGTGCTCTTATCACCTTGATGATTTCTAGTTTGTTGTACTAATTACGGTCCCAATAGTCGTTCTCCAACTTCATCCCAAAGATAAAGGCGTTCTATATTTCCTCCCATACTGATTGCTTCATACGGTGGCATTCCAATCATTGGCGTGATAACTATTGTTATCGCGAACTCTACTAATGGAAGGTGATCCTCCCAACTACCCTTGAAGTCCATCACATAAGCTCGGAGCATGTCTTCAAGTGTTCGAATCGTTCTCTCACTTTGCCCATCGATTCTGCGGATGATACGCGGTACTCATTCGTAGTTGTGTCCCCATTCTTCCTTGAAGACTCTTCTAGAAGTTTGATGTGAATGCGGATCTCTATCTCGATATATAGATATCTGGCACCCCATGCCTCGAGATAATTTCCTTAACATATAATTTGGCTAATCGTCCAAACTATACTTAATCCTAATCGAAAAAAGTGAGTGACTTTAGTAAGACGATCTATAATTACCCATATGGCGTCGTGCCCTTTCTGCGTTCTTTGGAAGTCCCACCACAAAGTCCATTGTGATGTGCTCCCATTTCCATTCTGGAATCTCTAATGGTTGTAATAACCCGCTTGGTCGTTGGTTCTCTCGCCTTAACTCTACGATAAGTTAGGCATCTACTCAGCATTCTCGCAACCTCTCTCTTCATGTTTGGCCACCGGAAGTGGTGACGCAAATCTTGGTACATCTTTGTGCTTCTGGGTGTATCGAGTATCTCGTGATTGTGCACTTCTTGCAAAATCTTCTCTCTCGGTTACGGTACTAGCGGTACCCAAATTAAATCCTTCAAATCATGCATGATCCATTGCTTTATCCATCTTAAATTTCAATTCATCACCTTGATCAATCTATTCTTGATGTTAATGCAATCTTCATCCTTTTCTTGTACTTCTTTAACCTTATCCAATAAAGTCGGACTCATTTATCATGTAAATAATTGTTCATTCGTCTCCATCGGATACTTAATCTCCAAGTCTAGTAGTTCAAAATCTTTCACCAATTATTCTTAAATGGTTAACTTCAATAACTTCTCTCCGCCTTTTATGCTCAAGGCATCCGCCACTACATTTGCTTTGCACCGGATGGTACAGAATCTCACAATCATAATCTTTGATCAATTCTAACCATCGCCTTCGCCTCATGTTTAATTCTTTTCTGCGCGAAGATATACTTGAGACTCTTGTGCTTTGTATATATCTCACACTTCTCGCCATCAAAATAATGCCTCCAAATCTTCAAGGCAAAAACTACTGCTGCTAACTCCAGGTCATGAGTCAAATATTCCTTCTCATAATCTTTTAGGCGGCGTGGAGGGTACTGTGATGACTCTGTAGTGTTGCATCGAGACACGACCAAGTCCCTTGTGTGACGCATCACTATACACTATAAACCTTCCCGTGTTGTCTAGTAAAGCCAACACACGGTGCTTGACTAAGTCTCTTCTTCAATTCTAGGAAACTTTTTTCACACTTCTCCGTCAAACGAACTTAAATGGTTTTACGGTAAGATTGGTCAAGCGGTGATGCTAGTATTGAAAAATCCCAAATAAATCTTCGATAGTATCCCGTTAATCCTAAGAAACTCCTAATTTTTTTGTTGGCGTCTTCGCTTGCTCTCAATTGATAACCGCTTCTACCTTCGTAAGATCTCATGAAACACCATTCTTGTCGATAACGTGTCCTAAAAAGCGCACTCTTTACAACCAAAACTCACACTTGGAGAATTTTACATACAACTTCTCCCTCCTTAATGTTTCTAACACTATCAAGAAGATGCTCGGCGTGTTCTTCCTCCATCTCTGAATATACTAGAATGTTATCGATGAATATGACAACAAACTTATCCAAATATCGCTTAAACACTTTATTCATTAATTCCATAAAGGTTCTTTGGCGCGTTCATCAATCCAAATGACATTACCGTAAACCCGAAAGTGTCCATACCGGAGTTCGAATGCCGTCTTTGGAATATCCTCTGCCTCACTTTCGGTTGGTGATAACTTAGGTTCTCAAGTCAATCTTTGAAAAGTACTTTGCCCCCCTTCAATTGATCAAACAAATTGTCTATCTGGGCAACGGAACTTGTTCTTAATGGTGACCTTGTTCAACTCTCGGTAGTCGATACAAAGTCTTAGCGACCCATCTTTCTTCTTTACTGAATAAGATTGGTGCTCCCCAAGGTGATACGCTTTCGATTGAATGTATCCATTACCTAATAACTCTTGTAATTGAGCCATTAGTTCTTTCATCTCTACCTCTGCATATATGATACGATGCTTTGTATATCTGGGGTGTTGTCCACGGTACCAAATCAATTACAAACTCAATCTCTCTATCCGGTGGCAATCCCGGAATCTCGTTTGGGAAGACATCAATAAAATCCTTACAATAGGTATCGACTCGGTTCACCCTCGACTCGTCGAGTATCAACCACATGAGCCAAATAACCTATACAACCCTTCCTAAGAAATCTACGCTTGCACCATCGTCGAAGAACAATAAGATTGTCTCAGGCGATTTACTACCATAAAATACCACCTTCGACTTATTCGAGTCTTAAGGTTTACGCACTTCTTCTTCTGATCTATAACTACTCCGTGAACCGATAACCAATCCATTCCAAGGATTACATCGAACTCCCCCAAACGAATCGGTATCAAATCCACTTTGAGCTTAAATCCTCGTAATTCGGTATAATAATTCCTATGAATGTATTCTACGGGAATAATTTCCTTGTTCGCTACTTCTACGTTCATAGGGTGTTCTAATTCTCATAGGGTAATTCTAACTGTTTATCAAATTATTAGGAAACAAAAGAACAGGTAGCACCGAATCAAATAATACGTATTCATCAATATCATTGATCGGAATGATACGACACCACGTCCTTAGACTCCACTACATCCTGCATGGGTCATGTTGAGCGTTCATATGCGTTTGTGCTGTTGGCTTGATTTGGTTAGTCCTCCAATGTTCATCCATTGTTGTTGTTATTACGGTTGTCGCTAGTATTGCATCGCCCCTTTTCTTTGGGCGGTCCTTAATTTGATGATCCGTGGCTCCACACGAGAAACATCCTCCTTCGCTTATTCGGACATTGAGGAGCCATGTGCCCCGGTTATCCACAACGATAACAAACACTCTTTTCCTTTCATGCATTCTCCGAGTGATTCCTCCCACAGTTGTTACACTTCATACTTTTCTTAGCCTCTCCTCCGGACTTATTACCTCTAGAGGATTGACTCTCCGTCCATTTACGCTTGTTGGGGTTCTTTGCCTCCTCTGCTTTCCCTTTTTCATCCATCATGACCGGTCTTCTTTTTTCTCGGTTTGAATCGAGTGATGGCTTCATTTCCTCCTTTGGCAATGATAGCCCTTTCCAAAAGATCGAGTAAGTCTTAATCTTTAACACAACCCCCGCTTTTGCACCCATGGTTTCAGTCCCTAATTGAACCTCCTTGCCTTTTCCGCCTCCGTGTCAACTCGATGTGAAGCGAATCGGGCTAACTTCGTTAAATCTTGCCACGTATTCAAGTGATGTATATACTACTTTACTTTAGTTCTATAAATTTAACCTCCATATCTTGTTGTGTATTCTTCGAGAATTAATTCTCAAGGAATAGCTCCTTAAATCTCTCCCAAGGAATAACTCCTTCATCTCGCTTTCTACCCTATTGGCTTTCGGTAATAGTTAGCCGCCCTTCATCATGAAAGTGGCAAAACTCATCTTACGTGCTTGACCACTCGTGCCACCTCAAACACCTTCTCCATTTCTTCTATCCATGTCTGGGCTTCAATTGGATCCAAGGTTCCTCGGAACTCCGTTGGTCCTACCAATTTAAAGTCCTTAAAGCTAGCCAAGTGTTGTCCGACCGCCTCGCTTGCTTTGGTGGGGGTCTCATTTTCATTGCCTCCATTAATAGGTTAACGAAGTTACGTATTGGATCAACATTTGCCCCTCCACAATTGTTAACGAATCCTTCCTCCCTCTAATTCATTTGAATTCTCCTAAAGCGGCATGATCCGAGGAAAGGAAGAAAATTATTAGGCTTTATGTGATATGCTATCCATGTTAGCATTAAGAAGTTTAAGACGTCTATTAATCATTCTTGATTTAAATAAACAACTTCAAATATCACAATAAAACTCGATGGATTTCCCCAACCCATCACTTACATACTCTACTTGAGTTTTACGATAAGGTTATAACCTATGTTTAGCATTCCTAACGTTTATAACCTCGCTTTGATACCAACCTATGATGCCCCCAAATCAGGTCCTCGACCCCGGTTGGTCATCACGATAAAATATAAACATCCACCTTTAAAAACAACATACGATAACTAAAATGCGAGAATATAATAAATGTAAACGTCGTTTATTCAAAAGGTGTTACTAGTCCCAAGATTCGATAACCTTAATAAGTTCATACAAACATACCCTATAATTATCATTAGGGTTCATATTACATAACAATAATTTAAACTAAGCACAAGGTAAAATCTGCTCCTTGTCACTAGTCTACATCTTTCCTTTACCCTTGTCCTTCCACGAGGTCTCGGGCTTAATTTGCAATATATTCATGATATAGCAAGGATGAGCAACAAGTTTGCTCAACAAGTTTAAATACAACAATAAGGATATATCATGATGAATGAAAAAAATATATCGCAATGGATTCAAAACATGAATATCTGAAGGATTCAACAATATGAATATCATAAGCAAAGATAATGATTGCTTTAGAAAAACTACTAGTCATATACACTTTGAACTATAACACTCCAATGGAATCAATAGCTAATTGACCCTTTGGTTTCGGCTCTGCTGAATAAGTACTTGAGGGGATCGGTCTCACGTACTCTATGTATATGCATAACATTTAAATCTGCTATGTTGTATCTTATATAAGATAATTAGGGCACTCCCTCATCATAAGAGGGTGTTCTTTCGATCTAAGAATCCTTACCATCAATTGGTTTGGAAAGCTTTTATAAAACTTCATAGGTTTGTCTAACCAGGACAAAGGTTGGAGACTCTATTTACCACAGTTCAAGAATTTTGGAACTTTAAAGATGTACAAGTCTAAGGTATGACGAACTCAAGTGCACTAAGTGCGAATGTCAATAATATCGATGTGGGATAATTGTAAAGTAATTAACCCACTAAATAGCGTTCTTGGAACAAGATTTCAAGCTTAAATGAATAACTTTCAATTCATCAATATCACCTTTCAATGCAAAATGAGAAGGATAGGAAAACTTTCACAAACTCAAAGTTGTGTAAGTTAGGAAACTTGCAACACAATAAATTAGGATACTTGCTCAATATAATTTAGAGTAAGTTTAGGCAAACTTTCTTAACAAAAGTAGGGTTCAAGGAACTTGCATAAACATATACCCGTTTGCACAAAATAAAGGTAGTGCGTAAGGTTTAGATACTTGCCTGTTTGCTCAGCTACAATATAATACTAGCTTTAACTAACTCGCGTTGAAATGACCTAATATTAACAAGTTGGTCCTTTCAATTAGTATGTGTAAACTAGTATGCAGTCTACACTTAAAGAATCAAATTATCACATAGCATGCTTCTCAACACATTACATAGCACATTGGTCATATATTACAAGATAAAGAGATCATGCAAGCATGCCTTAAATTTTTAAACCAAAATGAATCTATTTGTATGATCGCAGGATGGCACAATTGCGCTAGTCTGAAGCTTAGGGAATGGCCAGAATCGCTGGCTGGTCCCTAGCTGCACCAAGGTTTAGCTCTTTGCTCTCTGAATTCAGATCCAACTCTAACATACACCTATACATACATATTAACATATATACATGCTAGAGTTTCACATATAACACATGATCATACTTGAGTTCATTACCACAAGTTTAACTTACAATTTATTAAAACATAACAAGGTCATGTAATCATTCTTAATACATATGAATCATGTTTAGGAGTAATATAGCTATAACATGACATCTTACTACTTTAGTATCTAGGTACTCACATAATATGCAACTTATGTTTGAAAAAACATGTCCAAGGTTATCTTTGAAATCATTTTAGCCCGAATGATGCAATATACACATACAATACAACTTTAGAACTCATATCATGTGTGATTAAGTTATGCTTAACATCTTTAAACACCAAAACCTACATCATGTAGTATTCATGTATTTTACTTCAATATAAAAACTTTTCCTTTAAAACATTTTCTAACACAAAGCTAACAAGTTTGAATCATGATAAAGACACTATACATCATATATCATGCTCACTTAGGTTCCAAATCGGTCATGTAAATGGTCTCGTAAGCTCGAGAACTTGTGAACATAAGTTTTCCTCAAAGTTAGTTTTGAAAATTTCAAGTTTTTCTACAACTTTCTTACTAATCCAAGTTGATTACTTCATACCACATACAAAGGTTTTTACATAACATGTTATACTCCTCTATAGGCATGCATATAGGTCATAACATCAATTTAGTAACACATATCACAAATAGAAACCAAAGAATCGGTTTCGAGGTACTTGCTGCAATTGTGTCTTTGCACCCTAATACAAATAGGCGTAGCCATGCACTAATGCTAGAGACAGAATCGATTTTGGAGTTCTGGCCGCAATACAAGGCCGCACCCTAGTACAAATAGGGTATGATTTAATGCTATGCGTTCGCATCAAAGACAATAGCTTTGCTCGCTTGCTTTCGCGATTCAAAGAACCCATCAAATAAAATCCTTAAAAACTTTGCTTCTAACATAACTCAACACACTTATAAGCATGTATAACACTAAGAAACATAACCCAAATCAACTAACAACCAATTCATGCTTAATTTAAAGAATCAACCCATTAAACAATTTATCAAAAATGAAGAATGGAAATGGAAGTTATACCTTTGTGACTCAACTGAGTTGCTATCTATCAATCTACTCACTCTTAGCAAACTAATTCTCAGCAAATTGTAACAAGAAAGGATGATGTCCCATTTATAGGAGATTGATTATCTAGATAATGAGATTACCTTCCAAATCAAACCAAAGAATCTCAAGAATGCACAAGGGTTAAAAGAGAGTTGGTGAGAGTTGGTAATCTCAATCATGAATCCCACTCCCCATCTACTAATTGATCTAGATTGGTGAATTTGAGATGAAGCTAGGCTAGGCTAGGCTTGTTTGCTTGTTCACGTATAAGAAAGAAATGGGACTCTTATTATGGGACAAGAGAAATCCTCAACATTTTGCAAACAATGAAATGCAACATTTGGCTTATACCATATATATACACATAATATAGACTTTTGTTATCAAATAGGTGTACACAATTCAGTATCACATCACATAGGTTATAATGATTTAAAAGGGGCATACAATGTATTTCCCAATTACAAGATATCTAGTAGTGCACATACATATATCAATATTATTATACAACTCACATGAATGCAAATAACCTTACTATATAGTATATATATATATAATATATAGACATAGTAATGTGCCACCATATCTTATATAAAATATACAATTAACTACCACATAATAAAGGTTCACTATATTTCATGCTTTGCACAAATAAATCAAATAAACATATAATCATTTTATAAACTATTAATCTATTACACATTAATTATTATTTATTCATAATAATTATTACTTAACACATTACCAATTAATTACTCATAATTGCAATTAACCAATATGTTCAACTCTTGCTACTATATTCAAATAAATTGAATATTTAATTAATACTCTTATCAAGTTTTTGATATTAGGATCTTAGGGTTAGTCCACTAATTTAAATCAACTATTAGTGACTCCCTTTAATCATTTTGTAAATTCACATAACCATTTAAGGTTTAAATAAACTCACAAAACTAACTCATTAAAATTAAATCACATATTTAATTAATAAGGAGTTTAAAATTTGTGGACGTTACAATAGGAATGGCTAAGTCCAATTAGAATTAAAGGTTAAGGTCTAAGGTGAATTAAATACAAGCCCAAAGCATAAGTTAAGTTAATTAAGCTAATTGAATATAAAGCCCAAAGTAAGAACCTATGCATTATTGGATGATTAAAACCCATGGGGCAACCCATGGGTGATCCAAAGTGATAAGCAAGTAAACTTAAAGTCTAAGCAAAGGATAAATTAAGTAAGGGCTAAGTAAACTTGAAGGCTAAGTAAAGTGCTTATACTTGATGGCTAAGCAAGGAATAAGCTAGTTGATGGCCAAGTTAAGTAATGGCCAAGTAAAGTGCTTATAAGTAATGAGCATGTAAACTTAATAGCTAGGTAAAGTGCTTATAATGTGATGAACAAGTTAACTTAGTGCTCAAGTAATGAATAGTAAAGAGGTAATTAAGGAGGTGGATGGCTTATTTACTATTAAGCCCTCACTTTGAGATACCTATAAATAGGAAATGTCCTAATTCATTTCTTAGTTGTTAGATTTTCTACCAATAACTTATAACTTATTGTTTAGAGAGAAAAAGCTACAAAAGCTAGATTTTATAGTTCAAGAAGCAAGAAGAAGATTAAAGCTTAATCAATTAATCTTCAAGGTAAGAACCTAAACCATGAATCTCTTTCTCTTCAATTGTTAGAGAAGTGAGTAATGGTAGAACATGTATGCTAAGAAAAAGTTGGAATGAATAATCTAAAGACTTAAGTCTTAATAAGTCGTGAATAAGCACTTTGTTCATAAATAAGTTATGAACCAAGGAAGAACTTATAATATGTCTACATAAATGAAATTTGTATGATTAAAAGATGAGAGGATGATGGTTAGAAGACTTAAACTATGATAAGTTATGTGAAGTAAAATCATAAGTAGTTTATACTTTTATAAGTTATAAACTCATGAAGAACAAGTAATAAATTATCATGTAAATAAGTTAATGTATTATGTATGTTAAGATGTTAGTATGATGGAATGAATCCATTTGAAACGATGAACAAATCATAAGTAATTGAAGTTATGCTTAGGAATTCACACGATTAGACAATAATCGTCGAATTCGTGAAATTCTCGGAATGGAAGTCAAATTTTGACGTTGAGCTTGGAAACGTTGGTTTTCAATGGAGTATAGTCTCATTTGGCATTATAGAGTTGTGGAATCAAAAATGATTAAATTCTGACTTAGAACGAAGAAACGAGTGTTGAACTTTCACATAACGTTTATCATTTTTGTTAAAATGAACTAATTGGTGAATATTGAGTTAACGAATTTGAAAATGGAAAATTCTTACATGAACACGTAGACTATGTAAATTGTGAGCCTAGGGATTTTGAACGAGCCAATTCGGACTTATAACGAAGAAGTTATGGGCGGGAAGTTCATCAAAAAAATTTAACTGTCAAATTTTTCTTGGATCGAGGTCCAGTGCCGCAGGCATGGTGCATGAGCTTGTTAGGGTCGCGCCACAATGGCGAGGCAAGGGGAGTGGCCATCGCAGAGTTATGCTACAGAGCCACTCAAAGGCATAACACCCGTGTCAGTAGCTAAGCGCCACTAGTACAAAGGGATGCCACGTCACGCTTGTGTAGTGGACTTTTGTTGACCAAGTTGTTTGTGAACCCAATGGGTTGCAAGACAAGTATGGGACATGTAATTACTTAATGAATATGATAAGACCTTTCCTAAATCACTTTTATAGTGATGACTTTAGGAATTTAATGTTGTTTAGTGAGTAGTTAAACAAAGAATGTAAGGTATAAGAAAGTGAATTGTATTCAATAATGGTAATGACTATAACATTGAGAGTTACAACTAAAAGTTTTTGAGTAATACATGAACAAGAACGATATGCAATAAGCGTACTTAACCAATGACGATTGAGTCTCGAGATAGTAACGTAGGAATGGTAGTAATCCGTGAGGAAGGATGATTAACTCAAAACGAAGTTGTATTAATGAAAAAATTTCGGTTAAGTCATAGAAGAGAAAGAAGATGGTAAGAACGATGTAAATTATAAGCGCAAACCGGAACCAATAATAACAAATCTAATACATGATTAGATTGAGAAGAAGGGTAAGATTCATTAGGAACCATGTATGTTCATTCATGACCTAATATAGTATATTATGTGGTTATGTGTTGTAGAGACTAGTAAAGACTCAAAGGAAAAGTAATTATATTGTAGCAGATATAATCGAAAGCAAGTTTTCTTATTGCTTGTCTAACCTTCGTGTTAGCCAAGTTTTCAATGATTCATGTTATGAGATGCATGAATTATTTTAAAGAAAGGGTCGATGCCGCTTTTAACTCGGCTAGACTAACCTTGAAGAGTTGATTGATTTATTTACAAGTCTTTCAATATAGAATTGATAACACTATCCTACGCCAATTGTTTGGTACAAATTCAAGGTAAGCTTTGAGTATGAATAAACAAATGTATTTTGCATCGATTATTCGATGGGCACGCGAGGTTGCTAAAACTTAAACATACATACGTTTAACGGATGAGTGTTGATCAACATAGAGTACTATAGGTGATCACCTAGAAGTGCTCGTAAGAAATTTGGGACTACGGTCTTAAAATCTGGGTTATCCTTTTCATGAATAAAAGCTAAAGAGAATGTTCATGGTACATGGACCTACTCGGAATTTCCAAACTCATGTATATACTTTGGAATTATTTTATGATATGAGAAGTGCTATTCAATGTTTCATAATACTTCATAACTATTATTCAATTAATGAAGAATAATCATATGATTCTCAAGTGGTGTTTATATAATATATTGTTAGAGTTGTTGAGCTAGTTATGCTCACTTCTTGCTTGAATCATATGATTGCAACTAAGGTCGAAAGCAAACCGAGGGTTCGAGTAGAGATAAAGGAAACTTCGAAGATGAACAACTAGTTTATTCTATAATAGACTAGTATGTTTGTATGAATTATATTATAACGAACACGTAATGTAATAGTTTCAGAACTTGGGAACGGGATGTACTATTATTAATGTAATAAGAATGTTGTTGATACACATATTTTAATTTTGTTTCAATAGAATGAATGTACTGATTATGAGTAGTGTAACACCACCATACATCGGGTTGGAAGATACCCAAATTTGGGGGCATCACAGAGCGAACCTAGCTAACTCATTAAATTTGTTGGCGTATTCATGTACGGTTATGTTCTCCTACTTGATTTAAAAATTATATGTCCATTTTATTTTATATGCTTCTTAGAAAGAAATTTTTGAAGAAAAACTCTTTAAATCAATCTCATTTTGATATCCTTCTCCGAATCTATTTCGTTAGCTTCCCACAAAAATTAGCTTCTCCTTTTAACATGAAAGTAGCAAAACCGTCTTTTGCTCTTTCATGACTCTTCTTGACTATAAACAACTTCTTCATTTCTTTTACCCATGTCTTGGCCTCTATCGGATTCAGTAGTTCCCATAAACTTTGAGGGTCCTATGGCCTTCAAATCTTTGAAGTTTGCCAACTAGTTTTCACTAGAATTTTAATTTCTTGCGATAGTTTTACTATTTTGTAGGGCTCCTACTCACATGTCTACAAACTTACGCATTGGGTTAACTTGTTCTCTTTCTTCATTTAAGAATTCTTCTTGTGTTGGTATTCTCCTCCTAGGCCGCATCTTTTCCGCGTAATAATTTCTTGTTATTACTATATCATCAATCATTTATCACTTATTTTAAACCATTCAAGTCATTCTCAACACTTAATAATATGAAATATTTTTCACAATCATGCTTATATTCATATGCATTTAACCGGTGCATATCACTTTACATCATATATCGATATGGCTATAAACATTTACTATCCTTTTTGCAACAACAAAAGTGGGATTCACCGATATTACACAACTTATACAAAAGTTGGGACTTACAAAAGTTATCTCGATTGTAATAACCAAGAATTCTAAGTCATTTTGTAAATAGATTTATTAATTAAATATTAATGATATTGAAAACTTTGTGACAATTATGGAATGATTAGGTTTTAAATAAATATTCGTACAATCACTACATATATGTGTTTATTTATTTTATAAGTAAATTAAAAGAAAGGTTACATAACCTAATATACATTAGGTATGAGAATTGAATAACGTAAGGGTTATGGTATAGAAAATTAATAGTATTTAAAATTATACTAATTTAGGAGATTTATTTTATACATCTCAATTAATTAATTTTATATCCTAATTAAAGCAAGTCTAATTGGGTTAATAAATTAAAAGTACATGAGTAATGATTTGAATTACAAATGAGGGAAATGGAAACCCTAATTAAATGATTAGGGTAAGATAAAATAAAGAGTATTGGACTATGTTAATTTACATGGTCCAAGTAATTAATTTAAAAGCCCAAAAGAATTTAATTAAATCCCAAACTTTTAGTCCAATTGAAGAGGGACATTTTGGACATTTAATAAACTAAATAAAGCATTAAAAAAATAAAATAGGGGAGAAAAGGGGCCTTATGGCCTACCGCTTAAGGAGGAGAAAGAAAGGTTCATGAATGTGATTATTAAAATTACCAACTCTTAACAACTCCTTACCAATGCACATTAGGTGTCATCCTCTCATTTAACCAACACCATTAACCAAGCTTACAAGAAACATTCAAATGATTAAGGGGAAAATGTTGGGAAAAACTATTACTTACATCTTATATCTATATATTACTTTCCAACAAAAATCTAATTTCTTTTCTTTCTTCTCATTTCCTCAAGCTAACTAAAAAAGAAAAACTAGAGAGAAACAAGAGGGATAGAGAGAGAGAGAGGGAGAATTCAGTGGGGAGAGGAGAAGATGAAGAAGAAGTTTCACCCTTGAGGTCGGTGGCGGCGGCACTCACAAATTTCCGTGATCAAAAGTCCGGGTTGGTTGTGCGGGCCTTGAACTCTATCCCTTTGGAGTTTCGATGTTGGTTGCAAAGCCATTTCCTCTCGAATGCTTGTATCACCGTAGCTTTCCCCAAAACTTATCAATTTAGCCTTCACTTGCTCTCAAGTATCCTCTATGAATGCCCAATTCAATTGGTGTGAGAAATATGGTAGGAGATGTGGTAATATATAGAGGTGGTATGATGAGTTCTATTGGTAGATTGAGGAGGTGGGGAGAAGTAATGGAGTGTGGGAGATAGTGGTTGTAGTGGGTGGTTGTTGGAGTTATGACGAGGGGAATAAGATTAATGGATGAAGTAGTGGGGAGTTTATTGAATTGAGGAGCAAACAAGGATAACTGCTGACTTTGTCTGTTGAGCTTCAGGACCCCCACCCGGTGGGGGGGGTAATATAAACTTAGGAGGCCCCCAGCGTGCATGTATGTATACATTATCTCAAGTAACCCCGTGGGGTACAAAGCTAAAATAGCCCACCGAAGACAGGCATGGCTTCTGTTAAAAACTTGAGGAGACCCACGTGCTACGGGGTTGCAGATTCATTTTGGGCGCCCGTGGCATACCTTCTGCTCAACTTCTATGTTTCTCAACTTTTGTTTCATGCTAAGCCACTCCATGATCCTTTCCTCCTCCCGCAAGACATTAAACATAAAGCATGAGTGGATTAGTGATAACATAGTGTATTGTGGAGAGATTAACAAGACTTTTATTATCTATTAACTTAATAAAAGCTATATTCTACAATTATGCATTAAAATACGAATAATGAGCGAAAGATTGGGTTGCCTCCCAATTAGCGCTTGATTTTTAGTTGTTCAAACTTAACTACTTCTTGTTCATGGTGTTTCTACCTAATGTGATAGCGATGACATCAGATTGGCCTCGCCACCCTAATAAGCGCTTCAAACGTTGACCGTTGACTTTGAATGTTTCTAATGGATTACGACTATAGAGTTCAACGGTTCCATGAGAGAATACCCGTTTTATAGTGAATGTTCCTACCATCGCGACTTGAGATTTCGGGAACAATCGCAAATGATGAGTTGAACAAAAGGACTAATTGACCCTTACCGAATGTTCACTGCGATAATTTTTCGGTCGTGCCATCTTTTTACCTTTTCTTTGTATAATTTAGAGTTCTCATAGGCGTGAAGGTGAAATTCATCGAGCTCATTCGGTTGAAGTAGTCTCTTTTCCCCGACAAATTTGCTTGATCGAAATTGAAGTTTTGTATTGCCCAATAAGCCTTGTCTTTATATAGCTCACCGGTAGGTGATAAGCCTTTCCATATGATGAGTTGGTATGGTGACATCTTGAGTGGTGTCTTATATGTGGTCCCAGTATGCCCATAATGCGTTGTCCAATCGGAGTGACCAATCCTTACGACTCAGATTCACCACTTTCTCCAATATTTCTTGACTTCTGTTTGACACCTCGGCACCCTTGGTTTGGGGGTGATAAGTTGTCGCTACCTTGTCGTTGACCCCATACCTTACCAAAAGAGTCGTGAATGACTTGTTGTAAAAATGACTACCTTCACATCGATAATTTCTCTTGGCATGCCACACCTCGTGAAAATGTTCTTTTGTAGGAATTTGAAGACCACCTTGGCATCGTTTGATGGTAGGTCGCAACTTCAACCCACTTCGATATGTAATCCACTTGAGTAGAATATACCGATTGTTTCGAGAGACGACGGAATGGCCCCATGAAATTGATGCCCCATACATCAAAAATTTCAACTTCGAGAATCGTTTGTAGAGGCATCTCATTCCTTTTTGAAATGTTGCCCACCCTTTGACACCAATTAGACGCGTTTTGACAAAATGGTGGGCGCCCTTGAATAGTGTAGGCCAATAGAACACGGCTTACAACACCTTTGCTTCATCCCTCTCACTACCATAATGACCGCCATACCCAGATGAATGAAACTCATGCAAAATGTTCTTCACTTCCTTTGTAGGGGAACGCACCTTCTAATCATTTTGTTTGCCAAGACCGCTTGAACAAATACGGATCGTCCCACATGTACCATTTTACGTTATGAAGAAACTTCTTTTTCTATTATCTTATGAGATCGGTGGAAGAAAGTTGGTCATAAGATAATTCTCATAATCCATATACCAAGGAAATTTTGCGAAATCCCAAACAATTGCTCATCCGGAATGATTCGTTAATTTCATACCGCCTTCTTTCGATTTCCCTTAGTTTTCCAAAAGCCCTAGACAAGTGATCAACTACTTGATTCTCCGTCCCCTTTCTATCCTTTATTTCTAAGTCAAACTCTTGAAGTAGGAGAATCCATCGGATAAGGCGTGGCTTAACATCTTTTTTGCAATTAGTACCAGAATCGCCGAATGGTCTGTGTAGACTATCACCTTAGTCTCGATCTAGTATGACCGAAATTTGTCAAACGATATACACTACTTCAAGCAATTCCTTTCAGTAGTTACATAGTTCATTTAAGTCTCCATGAGCATTTTTCTTGCATAGTATATGGCGTGAAACACCTTGTCTCGGCGTTGACCAAAAACGGCCCCAACCACATAGTCGCTTGCATCACACATCACTCGAACGACATATTCCAATTCGGTGTGATGATCACGGGGGCTTTAGTCAACTTTTTTTTCAACAACTCAAAGGCTTTCGTACATTTTTTGTCAAAATTGAAAACATAATCCTTCTCTATCAGACTGCATAAAGGCTTCACAATTTTTGAGAAGTCCTTTATAAATCTTCAGAAACCCAAAGACATGTCCCGTAAAACTTCTAATACCATTAACTAAGCTCGGTGGATGCAATATCTCGATTATTTCAAACTTTGCTTTTGTCGACTTCCAATCCTTGAGCCGATACCTGTGGCTCCAAAATTATGCCCTCTTCAACCATGAAGTGGCATTTTTCCCAATTAAGCATGAGGTTCGTGGTCCTTGCATTGCTGTAACACCATTATCAAATTCCCTAGGCAAGTATCAAAGTTGTCCCCATAGACAGAAAAGTCGTCCATGAAGACTTCAACATTTTTCTCTACCATATCTAAGAAAATGGCCATCATACACCGTTGGAAGGTTGCAGTGCATTGCATAACCCAAATGACATCCTCCCGAATGTAAATGTGCCGTAAGGGCACGTAAATGTTATCTTTTTTTGATCCTCGGGAGCGATGACTATCCGGTTATAGCCCGAGTAGCCATCCAATAAATAGTAATATTCATGTCCGACCAATGGCCCAACATTTGATCAATAAAGGGTCGCAGGAAATGATCTTTTTGGTTGCCTTGTTCAACTTCCTATAATCCATTCAAACCCTCCAATCGGCCACATCGTTTTATCCAGATTAACTCGTTATCCTCATTCTACACCACAAATCATTCCTCCTTTTTTCGGCACGCGACGGTGACCGGACTAACCCACTTATCGTCGAAAATCGGGTAGATAATATCGACATCCAACCACTTTAAAATTTCCTTCTTCACAACTTCATTCATAATCGGGTTGAGTCAACGTTGTTGCTCCACCGTCGTTTTGTATCATCTTCCATCGTAATCTTGTGCATGCAAAACGAAGGATAATTCCCTTTATATCCGTAATCGCCCACCCAATCGCCGATTTGTGTTCCCCTAAGCACCATCAATAACTTTTCTTCCCGCAAATCATTAAGTGCGCAGAAATAATAACATGTAAAGAATTTGAATTGCCTAAGTATGCATACCGAGGTGTTTAGGGAGTGGCTTAAGTTCCAAAGTTGGTGGCTCCTCGAATGACGGTTTCAGCTTTTTTCTCATGGCTATCTCCTCAGTATGAAAAGGTTCAAATGGTGCTCTGAATCGGCTAACTCGTGGCAACGAATCTAACATCTATAAGTAGTCCACAAATTTCGGGTCATCGAACTCTTCATCCCTCAATAAGGTTTTTTCTAATGGATCATTGACCAATCTCTTGCCCATATCTTCACCGATGATTTGCTCAATTATATCCATCCGAAAACTTTCTTCCTCATCCGTAGGGAATTTCATGGCCTTGAACACGTTTAACTTGATTTCTTGATCTTGGACCCTCATAGTAAGTTCTCCTTTTTGTATGTCTATGAGTGTCCTACCCGTAACAAGAAAGGTCTCCCTAGGATAATCGGGATGTTCTTGTCCTCCTCAAAATCGAGAATGATAAAGTCCATGGGGAATATAAACTTATCCACCTTAACCAATATGTTATCTACTATGCCTCTCGGATATGTGATCGACCTATCCGCCAACCGCAATGAAATATTCATAGGTTTTAGCGCGGGTAAACCTAATTGCGTATATCGACAATGGCATAAGGTTCACACTCGCTTCTAAATCATATAAACACTTGTTAAAAGACATGTTCCCGATTGTGCATGGGATAGTGAAACTCCCCGTGTCCTTAAGTTTAGGTGGTAATTTCATTGTAATAACCGCACTACACTCCTCCGTTAGTGCCACTATTTCAAAGTCTTCCCATTTCTTTTTCCTCGATGTAATCCCTTTCATGATTTTTGCATAACTCGACATCCGCTCTAGGGCTTCTACAAACGAAATGTTAATCTGAAGTTTCTTGAAAACTTCTAAAAACTTAGCTTAACTACTTATCCAATTTCTATTTTTGGGCCCTCTCTTTGAAAGCGGTGGTGGATGATAGGCAATTTGGTCCGTTAAGCTGGTTTGCTCTTTTCCACTTGTTTCTCGTCCATTGCTTTGACCTCAATCGATTGTATTTTCTTTCTCTGTTTCAACCTTTTTGTAACCGAAATTTCGTTTTTGACCCTCAAGTCGCTTTTCCACTTCTCAACATAATAACTCGACATCGCTCGTGATTACCCTTGATTTCTCTCTCGGTGTCACTTGGTAATGTTCCTTGTGGTCTATTATTCAATGCTAATGCAATCATCCTATCTCGATTCTCTAAATTTTTATGGCCATCTCTTCCGATTTCATTGCCATTGCTTGATTTTTCATAGCCACCTCATCATTGTTGTTGTATTTTATCACCAACTCCTCTAAATCTGATTTCCTTTTGATGGTGAGTTGGTTGTTGATGGTTCTCAAATCCTAGAGGATATGATGGTCGTGGAGCTTGTTGTTCTTTGGTTATTACTCCACGAAAAATTTAGATGATTTCTACTCCCTCGATTATACGCATTCGGTATGTATTCGTGGAATTTCATTATATTTGCCCACAAATTGCACGGATCTTTGGATTAATTATGCCCACAAATTACATTATATAATTGCCACTTTCTACGTGCCTGTTCCTTGTCATAGAATCTAACTTCTTTGAAAGTCTTTGAAATCTGCGCTTGTATTGCCATCACACCATCTACTTCTAACACTCATGCGCCTTTGCTTGAGTCATTCTTGCCATGCATGAATGGTAATTATTAGTTGCCATGGTCTCTATCAATTCGTAGGCCTCCTCATAGATCTTGGCCATAAACGCTCCACCCAAGTCGCATCAATATCGGTTTCGAGGTTTCCATTCAATCTGTTGTAAAACGTGTTCATTTGCAATCACTTAGGCAACCCATGATGTGGACACTTTTTCGAGCAATTCTTTGTATCTTTCCAATGCCTCATATAGTGACTCCCCATGTTGTTGTTCAAACATCGTTATCTCGTTCCTCATTTTTGCAGTTTTCACCGGTGAGAAGAGTTTTGCAAGGAATTTCTTGGCTAGGTCTTCCCAAGTAGTTATTGATCTCGATGGTAGAGAGTGTAACCAACTCTTCGCCTTGTCTCGTAATGTGAATGGGAACAAGCGAAGTCTCACCGTATCATCCGACACCCCATTGTACCTAAAGGTGTCGCAAATCTCTAGAAAGCTAACTAGATGTTCATTCGGATCGTCATTTGCCAATCCCCCAAACTGAACTGAATTCTAAATCATTTGAATTGTCCCAGGCTTAATTTTGAATGTATTTATAGCAATCATGGGCCTAGTGATGCTTGATCGCAGATTCACCACCTGGGTGTGGCGAAGTCCCTTAACGCTTTCGATCTTGGTCGCCATTTCCTCTTCTTTCTCGATGTTTCAAATTTTGCCTCGCTTCCTTAATCCACTTACTTAACCTCTCCGAACCTTTTCTCAATGTCATCCTTAAAAGGCAAAGAAGTCCGGATTTTTGGACCGAGTTTGCATAAACCGCTTCAACCACCGAAATAAGAGGAACAAAACAAAATAAAAAAAATGTTTAAGTAAAACTGGATTAATTAAACCGATATTGTAAAAATATTAAGATCTATACTAAATTGGTCCCAACAATGGCGCCAAAAACTTGTTGGGTAAAATCTATATACGCACAACACTCAAGTATACGTGATCATAAATTAATATAGTAATGAGTAGAGTATCGTTCCCACAGAGACAAAGTAGTAAGAAAGCTGAAACTTACAAGTATCAATTTCCTATTAATCCTAATTTTATTAAACTATTCAATTCAATGATTATAATTATAAAAACTAAATGAAGAAATAAATAAATAACCACAAAACTATCACAAGTATCAAAATCTAAAATTTCAAATAATTAATGGAAAATTAGACTTATGATTTCACCCTAAGCTTCACTTTGATTTTAACCCCTTTTATTCCTATTCAATTCACTATCCCGACTTATTAATCAAGAACACGAATGTAGTATTAACCACCTCTCGATGCACTAATACCATATTAACTTAAATCCACAAATTAGATAAAAACAAGTTAAACACCTTAATCAACTAACTCACTATATCTCTATGTGAATTACAATTAAAGAAGGTTTAAGATTAAGTTCTCTATCCGATTACATGCGATGTCAAGCATATCTCTATCTTAACATTCATCAAGATTCGCTATTCACAAAATTCATGAACACATGCTATATTAACTAAGTCTAGATTTGAATATCTCTCTCGATTCCATACAAATCCACAAAGAATTGTTGATCGTGCAATTCATAAATTCAAGTTCAAATTAATATAGATAAACCGGAAATAGCTTATTGAATCGGAAATCAAAGTTTGCAAAATCATCGATTCACTTTAGGATCCGCTCATAAGCCTAAAAAGTGAATTAGTTCATTATAAATGAAATAACTCTTGAATAAATCAAAGATAACATTCTTTCAATTACAAATAATAGTCTAAGAAGAAGAATATTGAAAAACACCCTTCACGTAGTCTAGAATTTCAATCATCCCAAAAATCTCTTCAAAATCTTCTTCCAATGCTTGCTAAGAAAAGCTCGAATTAATCTTCATAATATGCATTGTGTGTTGTTGAATTCCTTGTTGATAGAGTAATAGATGTCCAACACACAAGTCCCAAATCAAAATTCTCCATCAAGTAGAGTCCATGTACAATCCAAACACTTAGCATCCATGTTCCAATAGAATTTCAAGCGAGTAAGACAACACTCAGATTCGACACCCCCACCCCTACGGGCTACCATTCTCGCTAATTCAATATGAAGACCCCCGCCCCGGTGGTGGTGTATAAGGCAAATAGACCCACCCCGGTGGGGGTCTATTCGCTAAATGATTATTGTTGCTTCACGACTTCTTCCAAAATTGCACCAAATTGACTCAAATGACTCCAAATATTCGTTAAATGTCGCAACAACCATCCTATACATAAAAGAACACAAAACAAGTAAAAACGAACATGAACACAAGAAAATAGCAACAAATAAGCATGAAATGGAGCATGAAATGGATATAAAATCCACTTATCAATGCACCCTAAGTTCATATCATATTCGAAGATTAATAAACCGTGCTTCTAAATCAAGGTAAAACCTTAACTAGATATCCCTTTTGTTTTATTTGATTTTGATGATATAAAGTTTATGCTATTGGGGTCTAAAACCCTTGATCTATATGTTTTATATGGTTTCATGCTGATTCTTACTCATTTAAGTGTTAAGAAGTTGAACAAATGGAAGGAAAGAAAAACTATGTTCAAGAAATTGAGAAAACCCTAACTTTTTTCTTCCTTTGATAAACTACCGTTTTAGATCTACACCTTCTTTTGCAATCAAGTCAAAGAGGGTGCTAGATATGTAAGTTAGCTACTAAACCCAAGTAGTAGCACTCAAATATTTTACATCAAATGGTATTTTGTTTTGGTAGAAGCGTTGTTGCCAACAAAGAATAAAAAATTGACACAAATAAACCCACGGCGGTTTGGTCCAAGGGCATTTTCGTCCACTTTTGTTGCTTTAAAAATTTTGAGAGAAATTTGAGGTGTTAAAAGGGTGAGTTATCTGAATATTGCAAAAATATTAGAATTTTGGATGTATAGAATGGAAGTTATAGATTTTATGAGAAAGTACTATTTTAAATGTAAATTTGAATAACTCTTTGTGGTGAACTCTACAAATTGTGAAATTTTTAAAGTGACTACATTTGTATGAAAGAAACATACCCTAAAAATTTTGAGAATATGTGGACAAGAACTCAATTTATGAAAAATCTTTGCAACATTTGGTAGTTTTAGACTATTTAAGTATAGTAAATGAATTTCAAAAATTCAGGAAAAATATATTTACATAAGGGAATCATATTTTATTGATTTCGAGAAAAAGAAAATTTTTGGAGATGTTTTGGTATTTTTCATATGAATGATGATGTTATGGATAAATAGGTAAAATTAATTATGTGATGTTAAAATTAGGAAAATAGGATTTTATGGCTTGAAAACTCTAAATATGATATATGCAGATTTTTGATGGGGGTTATGGTCATTGTTGGTAAAATATAATGTTTATAACATTTTAACATGATTAAATTAATTAATTAGTAAATGATAAACAATTAAATAAATTGTTTATTGATTTAATAAATGATTAAAATGTTATTAAATGACTAATAATGTTGGATTAAAATATTATTAATATAATTAATAATATTAGACTAAAATATTATTAAAAGATTAATAATATTAGCTTAAGATATTATTAAATAATTAATAATATTAAAAGGAAGATTAAAATGAATAATATAGAGGAGTAAAGTTATTTTAAATATAGTATGTTGAATTGGATATTCAATAGGCTATATTAAGTATATAGTATCTTTGGAAAAGGGGAGTCTAGGTTCTTTGGATTTGGCAATCCAGTTTCTTTGGATTCGACAATCCAATTTGCTAGATTTAACAATTTGGTTTCTTTGGATTTAACATTCGACTTGCTATATTAGTATTCGATTTACCAGATTATAAAGAGGAACTTATAAGATGAAATATTAAGCGATGAAGCGATTGAAATATTGTCAAATGATGATAAGAATAATAAGACTTTAATGTAATGTCTAATACTTAACTATGTGATTTGAATGTTAGACAATTCAATATTTAGTAATGATATTATAAGAGACTATATGCTATAGCGAAGAGACCACAATCAAGGCAAGTTCTCTAACTTAAACTTGAGTTATTATTTTCAAAGCATGTTAGTGAATAATCATTGATTATTATTCACATCTATAATCGGTTATTGATATTCTCACTTTTGTGCAATTGAATTCTATTCTATTATTATTGAATTGTAAATTAGTTGAAGTTTTTCATTCATGAGCTGTTGATGAGATAGATCAATGCTAGTTATATAAGCTAGATCAAACATGTTTAAATTTGTTAAATCAAATATGTTTTGAAAGTTTTTCCTAACCAATTGATGTGGCAAGGACTCTAGATTGAGAAAAAGAACAATTTGACTAAAGCATTATTGGAAAATAATTATTTCTCATATATTGAGTGGTTATGCATAATTCACCGAGTATGGAAGGTTGATCCTTACTTACTAAAACTTACTAAAAGGACCGGTTTAAATAATCGACAACCTTCGAATATGTTCATGGTTATTTTGACCATTCAATATCTCATTATTCAATTATTTTAATATTAGGTTATCATAATTTATTTCATGTTCTTTCACAATCGATTCTATTGTTGAATATTGAAAGCTAAATTCTTTTATAATCATGATATATCTCCTTTGTATTTAAATTTACTAAGCAAATTAGTTGTTTCTTCTTGCTATATCATGACATTTATTTGACTAATCCGAGACATCCAACAAGGACAAAGGCAAAGGAAAAGTGAAAGAATAGTTAACGTGAACATTTATGTATTATATTACATTATATACATTAGTATCGTAAACCTTTTGTGTTACTAAGTGTAACTTATGTAAGGTATGTTTAAGTGAAGGTTAATAGGCCTTGAGATATTGTTGTAAAGGCGTATTGTAATGAACAATATATGTTTATTATTTTGCAATAGTTTATAGAATGCTTATGATGATGATGAATCGCGAGCACCGAGCCCAAGGTTAAAGAACACAGATTTGGGCCCTTCATAGGTTGGTATCAAAGTTGTAGGTTATAAACATTAGGAATGCAAAACCTAGGTTATAACCTTAGAAGAAAACTCTTATAGAGTATCTTTGGGAGATGGATTGTGGAGATTCATCTAATATAGATCGTATATAATAAAATATCATTTCATTTTATCAATGAATATATTTTATTGTGATTACGATGTTGTCCTTGTTTGTTTATAAGATGTTTGTGGAGAGGCAAGATAGCTATACTATTGAGCAGGGAATAGAGGAATCTGTTGAGGAGCACATTGGGAATGAGGACTATGATGATGATATGATGGTGGTAGATTTGTTTGAGGAGTATGTAGTATTGGGAAATGTAATTGCCTTATTTGGAGGAAGAAAATTTGACCCATCGGTTTAATGAGACGCATATAAAGAGTTAGCATATCGAGGCTAAGGTAGAGCTAGCAAAGGTAAAGATACTGATTTGCAAGGACGGTGATATCAACTCAAGAATGGTTGTTATGAAATGCGAGTGAAGGAAAGATTGAGCAAGAGGAAGTAAAGTTGGGAGTCTTGAGAGTTGAGCATCAAAGCGATGCAATTTGAGTTGGATTTAGAAATTGTTGACAAGATCCGAGTTGAGGATGCTCGGGTTCGAGTAGCGAGGAGGGTGGATCAATAAGAGGCAGAGTTGCAAGCAAAGGAGATTATAATTTAATCCTTGAGGCGTGCTCTAGATGTAACATATATGAGCCCCAAGGTTGGAGTGAGGGAGGTTGTATTTCAAGATTGGTGAGTCGAGCCACTCCATTTGACGTCGAGTGAATGGAGTTACGCCTCGGGGAGCATGTTAGGGCGAGGAGGCTCGGTAGGGCATTCGATGATGGATAGTTGGTTGTTATGTAGATAGATGCATTAGTACCCTTTTGTTTACTAGGGATTATGTTATGGATGATGTAAACTCGGTCAAGACGAGGTAGTATGTATCCCCGTCTTATGTATATAGGGGAAGTATATCTTTTGGTAGATCCCATCTTTTAATGTTTAAATGGGATAGTTAGCATTTATAAAAATATGTCAGGCATATAAGTGTATGACACTAAAATTTGGTATGTGAATATAAATTTAGTATTATAATGATATGTTTGATTAAATAGATAAGTATTGAGAATTAAAATAGTAATCTATCATCTAATGATTTGAAAAGTCATTAAATGAATTTGTTCAAAAATCGAATCTATTGATTCAACAAGTCGAATGTGTTAATTTAGCAAGCTAAATTGGATAATTCAACAAGTTGAATTCGTTACTCCAACATTATGATAATATGATTGTTAGAGTTTAAAATACATGTTATATTTTAAACACTTAGAAGATATAACATATAATGAAACTTAAAGTAATAATGTAAGATTTTGTTTAAACCACATAATGCCGCCAAGACGTCAAAATCGTAACAAAAGGGAGGAAAGATCAAAATAAATAATGAAGGAGGTTAAGGGACTCCAATGCGAGAACTTTGTAGATATGCTAGCTCAAGCTATGCGAGACTAGAGAACCAAAGAATAAGAAATCGAAGCGGATAATAGATTGGCAAATTTTAAAGACTTTAAAGCAAGTGGGACCGCTAGAAATTCATAGGGACAAATGACCCTATTGAAGCTTCGATTTAGGTGAGGAGATGGAAAAAGCTTTTGTTATCACTAGGGTAGCAGAGGACCAACATACATCTTTCACTACCTATTTATTTAAAGGTGAGGTTAACTCTTGATGGGAGTCAAACCAGGATAGAGACGGACAATAGTAGTAACTGGATGAGGTTGAAGGAATTATTTGTTGAGAATTATTTCTCGACCCGGTATGTAAGCCAAGATGGAAGTGAAGTTTCTAGAGTTGAAACAAGAGAGAACACGACGGTTTTCGAATATGCCGCCAAATTTAATGAGCTAGTAAGGTTCGCACCTCATCTCGTGGACATGTATAAGTAATGGAAGGCGAGTAGGTTTGAGAATGGATTGAAGCCGTGGATATATAGCAAGGTGGCGCTTTTTGATTAATACATTTTCTACTTTATTGGAAAAGGCAATCATTGTAGGCGGTGGCGGTGGCAAAGATATCAAATATAATTGGGAAAAGAACGAGAAGAAGATTGAAGGAGAAAATTAGGGTGCCAAAGTGGTGGGAAGAATACATCAAGAAACGAAGTGGAACAAGTGGCAATGACTTAGAAACTCAACAAGGAGTACACCCGGAAGAAGCCAACATGTGAGAAGTGTGGAAAGAATCACTTGGGAGAGTGTATAAAAGGGGAAAATGTTTGTTATAATTGTGGTCAAGAAGAACATATTTCACCCAATTGTTCTAAGCCAAGGAAGGACGTTGCTTATCTTGTGGAGGAAAGGGACATCGGTTTAAGGATAGTCCGTTGAAAAAGAGTCTTGATTAAGGAAGTGGAAATAGAGCAGCGATACCACAAAGTTAACAATTGGAGGGCCAACACAATAGAAAGCAAGCCGACAACTGAAGAACATTCAATATAACTATGTAAGACACAGTTGCATCAAAGGAGGTGGTGTCGTATTTTTTCGATCAATAATATAAATGCATATATATAATTTTATTCAGGAGCTACATGTTCATTTGTGTCTAATGAATTTGCTAGATGATTAAATTTACCCTATAAAAAATAAAGAACCCAATGAATATAGAAGTTGTAAACAAAGAAGTGATCCTTGTAAAGTTTATCCATATGAATTATTGTGTGGAAATAAGGGAACATAAGTTTAGCGTGAACTTGATTACGATACGCTTAGGAGAATTTGATGTTATCCTAGGGATTAATTGGTTATTTAAGAATGAGGCGCTTATAGTATCGTCGAAGAAGAGCATAAGCCTTAAGACTCAAAATAAGTCTAAGGTTATATTTTATGGTAGCAAGTCGCCAAGACAAACAAGTTATCGGCGATGATGTAGGCCAATAGGATGTTACGGAAAGGATGTGAAGGTCATTTGGCTCATGTAGTGGATACACGGATGGTGAATTTGAACATGGGGCATATATCTATAGTTAATGAGTTTGGGGATATCTTTCAGAGGAACTTCCGGGACTTCCACCATATGTAGAGATATAATTTGTGATTGATTTAGTACCGGGGACAACGTCGATATCAAAAGCACTGTATAGGATGGCTCGGTAGAAATGAAAGAGTTAATGATCCAACTACAAGAGTTATTGGACAAGAAGTACATCTAACCTAGTGTATCTACTGTGGGGGGAGCACCGATGTTGTTTGTAAAGAAGAAGGATGGTTCTATGAGGTTGTGTATGGATTATAGAGAGTTGAATAAGGTGACAATCAAGAACAAGTATCTGTTATCGAATAGGCGATATGTTTGATTAACTTAAAGGAGCGAGATTTTTTTCAAGATTGACACGAGAACTTGTTATCATCGGTTGAAGGTTACGACCATTATGAGTTCTAGTGATGTCATTTGGTGATGAATGTACCAACTACATTTATGGACTTGATGAAGCAGTATTTAAAGCGTATTTCGATAAGTTCGTGGTTATGTTCATTGACAACATTCAGGTGTATTCAAAGACTGAAGAGGAGTATGTCGAACATCTCTGATTGTATTGGAAACATTAAGAAGGGGGAAGCTATATGCAAAGTTTTTGAAATGTGATTTCTAGTTGAAAAGAGTTCGATTTTTGGGACATGTCATCGACAATGAGGAAATTTCTATTGATCTAGCTAAAGTAGAAGCGATGAAAAATTGAGGATAACCAAAGACAAGACAGAGGTCGAAGTTTCTTAGGATTGGCGAGGATATTCTGGGAGGTTTATTCAAGATTTCTCGAAGATAAGCGACACCATTGACTAATCGATGAGGAAGATTATTAAGTATGTGTGGACAAAAAAGTGTGAGAAAAATTTTCAAGAGTTAAAGAAAAGATTAAGTGAACCACCAGTGTTATCTTTACCAAATAATACAGGGAGCTTTACAATGTATAGTGATGCGTCACACAAGGGACTATAGTGCGTATTGATGCGAGAATGGTAAACTTATTGCTACTGGCGTCATGACAAATAAAGGACTATGAGAAAGGATACCCTACCCATGACACGGAATTGGGTCGTAGTAGTGTTTGCCCTTAATATTTGAAGACATTATCTCTAAGGAGAAAAGTGTGAGATATACACATATTACAAGAGTCTCAAGTATATCTTTACACAAAAAGAGTTGAACATAAGGCGGAGGAGATGATTAGAATTGATCAAGGAATATGATTGTGATATTCTATATCATCTAGGGAAGCCTAATGTAGTAGAAGAAGATTTAAGCGAGAAAGAGTAGAGAAAAGTTGTTTGTATTGATGTAACAAGAAGAATTAGTAAGTGAATTGGAGAAAGTGGAGTTAGATGTGAAAAATCTGAAGAATTCGAGTAAAGTAATAGAAATGGAAGCAAGTCTGACCATACTAGATAAGGTGAAAGAAGCTCATGGTAGTGATGAAGAATGTGGTAACATTAAGAAACGGTTAGAATGATGGTGAAGAACTGAAGTATAAGATCGATGGCATTGGATTCTTTGAGATTTGAAGGATTTAATTTGGGTACCTTTAAGTACGAGAGTTAAGAGAGGAGATATTATAAGAAGTACATAGTAAGAGATACTCGATACACCTAGGAAGCATGAAGATGTATCAAGATCCGTGACAATATTATTGGTGGCCAAACATTAAAAGAGAAGTTGTAGAATGCGCCAACATATGTTTTGTCGACGTTGAGATTTTTATTTGTACCTTCTTGTGCTTGTCTTTTGGTGTTCTCATTTTGAATGAGTTTTGTTTGAAAAAACAAGTTTGAAAAGGTTCGACATTTAAATGTTAACGATTTGACTTTTAGAGTTGCCGGTTGGTAGATTATAAATAGTTGTACCAACTCAACCGAGAAAAAGGTTTGCACAAAGACCCAATTATTGGACCTTTGCTTAACCGGTCTTGGAAACTAAAATTTGTTAGGGTTTGGGGGCTTGATTAAGCGGAGGAAGGTGTCAGCACCCCAACCTCCATGAAAACACTAGTTCTGATCACTTTTCATTTAACTTTTATCGTGTGTATGTGTGTGTGAGAGTTGGGCCTATGTGCAATTATCTCGAAAATAGTGTTATGCCTCATTTGCACCTATATACAAAAGGTTTGACTTTTGTATAAAAGTTCAATTTGAACAAGATATAGTAGTGATGTTTTGGAAAATAGGTTTTTAGACCCTTGTGCTCAATAGTAATTGAGGCCTTTGATACTTCCATTTTATTATGTTCGACTTGATTGATTGCTTTTATTTTCGAGATTCGAGGCATATTTGAAAAATAAGATACAAAGTAGTGCCAAACTCCTTGTGGGCATGAGAGCCATCTAAGGATATCCGGACACTACAGATAATTTATAAGTCGGGGTGCAGTTAAGAAATGTCCATCTTGGGAACCGAATCTAGATTCGGAGAAAGGTGAATCTGTGATCACATGACTCCTAGGATCACATGAAACAAAGAATATGTACAAAAGTTGGAAAAAGAACTATATTTGAGTAAATCTAAACCATTCTAGCTTCAACGATTCTAGCTTAGTCACTTTTAAACCAATCAAAGTTAAAAGTAGCGATTTAAGCTAATCTAGCCCATACGTTACAAAATTAAATATCTACATTATGAAAGCAATTAAAGAAAATATTTATATAAAATTGATATATATATATATATATATATATATATATATATATATATATATCTGTAACCGAATCGGATGAGGGCACCCTTACTTTGTTAAAATGCGGTTTTTTTTTTTTGCTTTTTTTAAAACAACTAATTTTTTTTAATATTTTATGGAATCGAATTTTTCCATAATACAATGTTTTGGCGTGATTTGGATACCTATACCAAAAATGTATATACGAATCTGCACAGATTGTATAGACTGCTTTTGTTATACGACGTAAATCACATCCAAAACTTCTTGTATTATGAAAAATTTCGCCCATAAAATATTAAACTTTTTTAGTTTTTTTAAAAAAAAGAAAAAAAAAAAAACAAAAAATAAAGTCCGCATTTTAACAAAGTAAGGGCTCCTCTATGTGAAGCTAGGACCTATATATATATATATATATATATATATATATATATATATATATATATATATATAAAAGCGATAAAGGCCATGAAGTAAACTCCATACTGATGAGAATATAAATATAATATCAACGTCGGGATTTTTATTTGTCCTTTCGTTCTTGTCTTTTGGTGTTCTCATTTTAGGTGATATTTGTTTGAAAAAAAAGTTTGAAAAGGTCCGACATGTATATATATGTCGACGATTTAACTTGGTAGAGTCGCTTGATTGTTATTTTTAAATGATTTCACCAACTCAACCGAGAAAAGGTTTGCACAACGACCCAATTATTCGATCATTGTTGAATCGGGTCGAGAAACAAAAATTCGTTAGAGTCAGGGGGCTTGATTAAGCGGAGGAAGGTGTTAGCACCCAGACTTAGTGATAAATACTGTTACCACCACTTTTAATTAAACTTTTATACGTGTATGTGTGTGGGGCCTATGTGTAGTTATTTAGAAGTAGTGCTATGCTTCATTTGCACCTATATACAAAAGGTTAGACTTATGTATAAAAGTTTAATTTTAACAAGATATAGCGGTGAAGTTTTGTAAAATAGGTTTTCAAACCTCTTGTGCTCAATAGTAATTGAGGCCTTTGATACTTTCATTTTATTATGTGTTTGGTTTGATTGCTTTTATTTCCAAGATGCGAGGCATATTCAAGAAAATAAGATACATAGCAATGTTGAACTCCTTATGGACATGAGATCCATCTAAGGATATCCATACATCGTAGATAATTTAAAAGTCGGGTTGCAAATGCAAAATGTCCATCAATGGAACCGAATCTAGATCGGAGAGGTGAATCTTTGATCACATGATTCCTAGGCTCACATGAAAAAGAAATATATACAAAATCTAGAAAAGAACTAGATTTGAGTAAATCTAAACTATTCTAGTTTGAATGGTTCCGATTTAGTCACTTTGAGCAAAGTTAAAGTTAGAAGTAGCAAGATTGAGGCAAATCTAGCCCTTGCAGTTGAAAGATTAAATATATACATTATGAAAGCGGTTGAAGCATATATTTATATAAAATTGGTAAATATAAATATATATATATATATGTAAAAGTATATATATAAGTAATAAAAAGCCACAGATCGACAATTTGGGTATACCAATACAACGTGACTCTCAATGTTAGTATATATATACGTATAGAAGTAGTAAAATGCTTAAAAATCTAAAAAATCTTAAAGTGGGCTACGTAGAAGACCTCAGATAGCTTTGATGCTGAAAACTCGGTTTCCACCAGTTAAACTTCAAAGTATGTTACAAAACATGAGCTTACAAGTGTTTAAAAGAAGAATCACTCGGTTTAGAGCACTCTAGCAGGGTTACAAAGCTATTATGGATAGAGTTTTTTCTTTCCTTTCTTTTTTTTCAAATGAGCCGCCAAGAGTTCATATTTAAAGACCGGATGGTCGTGGGTCTACCCACTACCGTTAGGATCGCCCCATGGCGATGCGGGTCCTATCGTCTCGAATTACATGCACTTTGGCTATGCGATGTCCTTTCGAACCTTCACAAATTTCAATTCGGGCATCCAATAAAGGAGTGATGTACCTTTTCGAATGTTGTTATCGAGAGCTACACAATGATACGAGATTAGAGGTTGTAAAAAGTCATGAAGATGTGTTCATGACCAGATCTCTAAGTCTTCAAAGTCTATCCGCTTTTCTTGTCTTGTGTAGTTGTCACTCGGATTGGAGCTATAGTTCTTATGGAACACCTTGCAGTGCATGATGTGAATTTGAATTATGTTAAGATGACGTTGATGTGATGTTAAGGTGGCAAATGATGATTTTGTCCCCACCGGTTATCTCCGGTTTGACACGAGATGTAGCATTGTTTCTCGGGGTTATCTTTGAGATTGGGTTCTTTGTGGATCTTTGAATGTACTCGTGGTTATCTCTATGGTGGCTTGACCTCTTGGGGTTATCTCGGGTGTGAACTGAGTATCTCGGGGTTGCTTACTGGGGTTGGAACTAACTTTTTCGTGGTTATATCACGAACTTGTACTAAATCCCTCGTGGTTATCTCTAAGGTTGGAACTAGATTTCTCGGGTTTATCATATGAATCTCCTTGATGCCACGTTGAGGTTATTGCCGGTAGATTTGAACTATCCATCGATTTATTTAAGCCCGACGGTCGACAAGTTGCAAAGATGTCTTCAAAATATTTAGAATGGAGGTTTATCCATGGTTGAGACCACAAGATGTTGACATTGGGGTTATCACCAAATTCCTTAATCCTCATTACAGGTGCTTTCGACGGAAGATGTTCTTTCTTCTATGAAGCGATTCTTGGGGAATTGTGCTTTGATTGTTGAGGATTTGTATAATAGATTCCATCATCGGCCCTCCCCGATGCGGATGGTTTTCCATGGTTTGCATCGTTGGGTATTTTGATGCTTTTGCTAGAGTTATCGCTAACGACTTGTATTGTCGTGGTTTTTGACCCTCGTTGAAATAGTTCTCAACGGCTTGAATCATCGGACCACCTCCAATGCTTCGTTGGAGTTATCACCAAGAATCGGTAATGTCGAAATTTGCTGACCCTCATTAAGATGTTATTGAATGGCTAAGGATGTATGAAATCTCGCTAGGGATGGATTTCTAACGAGATGTATGCTTTTAATTGCAATTACAACCTGAGTTGATGGCATCGAGACCTTCGCGAGCTATTACAAAAGGAAACTTTCAATAGCTTTGATCATCAGCTTTGTGAACTCTGTATCTGGGTGAATACCAATGATTGATATGTAGACCCTTGATTTGGTCCTTAAAATTAAGATTTCAGGCTTTTTCGCTTAATCGTGTAGCATTTTTTTTCCTGATTTGACTTTTCAGCTTGTGGGACCTCCTTTGCAACTCAAATTTGATCGAACTAGAGTGGGTGGGAACCACCTAGGTAGCCCATGAGTAGACCCATAGTCGTCATGAAAGTAGACCCATGGTCACCGTGGGCTATATCTCTCTTGACTTTCCCTTTCACAAGTCATTTTTAAGTTGAAGCCGCATTATAAAATCCGAGATTTCTTCTTTAGATCTCTCGAGTTCGGGCTATTTTTTACGCAAAATTCGTCAACGTACAATCATTTTTGCACTATCCCAGTAATGTTTACATGTCTTCTTTCCGCTTTTAACCGTTGGAAAGTGAGATATCATAAAAATGCTTCAAACACATAGTAGTGAATATGCATGCACGCTTCATATGACTTGATAAAAATTATTCAATGCAGGAAATGTTAGTAATTAGGCTACCCTTATGGATTATGACTTTGATATTTTTCATGCATATAGGATGTTTATGACTTTGAGTTGGTGTGCTACTGAATGGCCACCTAGTCATGCTTACGTGCATGTGGATAGTCCTTTTTACAAAGGAGAATGGTGAAATTTTTTTCACTAGTCAAGGCATTGAATGAACATACATTTTTAACTCTATTGTAGATGTATGTTAAAGTAATGCATGCATGCATATCACATATGAAATGAATTTGATACGCTCGGGTTAGAATTTACCACACCCTTTCTAAGGTGATTTGGAGACTTTTATCAAGATATATGGATCTAGACCAACCGAGTAGCTCTGTAGGACCTCTTGGTGTGAGGAGGAAAGCTTGAAGTGCCTCGGCCCGCCCGATCCGAAAAGCCTCGTCGGTTGACTAAGTCGATAATTCGTCCTATCCGGGTTGAGAGACCGGATGTCGAGGACGAGGAGGAGGACGTACCCATTGTGGATCCTATTCCTTATTCTTCTATTCCCCACATCGAGATTCCAATTTATAAATGTGATGATTCTAGAGCTTCTGGATGATATGAGTCATCACCCCTCGATCTATCTTCATGCAAACGAGGTAAAAGCTATGTTTGATCTTTCTTTTCCCATTTGTGGGGTTAAGGGTTCTGATTTTAATTTACATTGTGATGCGAGTTCCCGACTTTATGCGACCCTAAAGGGGCGGTTCATCATACATTCTCTCTGTCTGAGACTCTTCATCTAGAAGTCTTCGAGAGGTGGTGCGTGCTTGGGGCTTCAAGGCTTTCTTTTCCATCCTCTCCCATGGTTGTCCTTGGGATTATATCGAGGGGCCTTGTCGAGCATTGATTTCACTGACCTCGGTCTCTCTATTTCTTTGGATCATGAGGTGATGATGACATTGATGGATTGGCGGTTCATCATTGTAGTTTTTAAGGCGCTAGTGCCTTTTACGGTTGATATTTCCCAACCGCTATCGGATCCTTGTTACGAGTCCCGGCTTTATAGCACTCAGGCGGGGTGACAATCTTCTTGGTCCTTTGAGTGTAGATGCCGTGAGTGGGGCTTTGATTGAGCCATTGCTCGATGATCGAAGGATTAGAGATCGCATCATTGGCGATTGATTACGATCATCCTCAAGGGTTATTTCTGGTTGATAACTCTTCGATGGTGTCATTCGCTTTAGTTAGTGCCACACGGGAGGTGGATCATATTGGAGAGTTTGATTGAGGCTCCTAAACCTTTGACTACTTCCTCAAGGGATGCGCTTTCACGCTTAGAGGGCGTGATGAGAGGCTTAGTTAGGGTTCTACCCATTCTTGTTGGTGAGTATTTTCTCTTTTGATTTCCCTTGTTTGGGTTGAGAGTATAACCGAACACGGATATTTGATCTTGTATTGGTAGTTTTGGGGCCTACGAGATGCTCCCATGTCTTCATCCCGTTAGCCTATTAGGTTTAGACACCTATCCACGGGGATGATGATGCATCACTCCACTTTAGCGAAGGTTATTATAACCGAGAGTTTCACCCATTCGCGCCTACGGTTGAAGTTGTTGTAAGAACTAAGAATTTCATGAATAAATATTATTTTGATAAAATAAGAGGATGAATATTTATTTGAATATAAATATTGATGTGTTGTGAAATGAATAATTCAACTAATTTAATTTGAATTTATAAGAATTGAAAAAATGTGGAAGTGATGATGAGAATTGTAAGATGCCTTGTGTGGCATGAGAATGAGGATGTAAGTAAATTAAGTAATTAATATTATATTATTAATTAATTTTATTGTAAATAACAAATTACATTACATAATTAGAGTATGTATTATCTATTTAATTGATGCATAAGATATGTGTTAACATCTAGTTCCTACATTAAAAAGAAAGTGTATTGTGACACTTTAGTATAACTATATTATATATATAAACTATATAGTATAGTGAAAGGAATTATAAGTTACATAAATAATTGCTTATGTGACAATAAATATGTGTGGAATATTAAAGGTGTACTATATCAAAGAATTAAAAATTATTCCAATAAGTGAGTCTAAGCTGGAATAATAAAGTTTGAAGGAGATATGGAATTATTAGTGACCAATTAAATTGAGTCCATCTTTGAAAGTAGTATGCACACAAGCCAATCATGTTTGATGATAAAGCATATACTTTGTAACAATCTTATTCATTTATTAATAAAAAGTATTAATTTATTAAAGGCTTTTAATTATCTACATGATCTTTGTTTTATAATATGTGATAAATCCATAGTTTTAAGCAATGCTTTTAGAATAATGATGATGATCATTCTAATGAGATCTAAATTCTTAGAAAGCTTAAAACTAAAATAGTTCCCAATCATTGGATTACTAAATTGGGGATTAGTGAATCCGGATAGATTGGTACATACGTTGCTTACTCATTGGATGAGGATGATTGATCTCATGATCATTTGTGTGGAGACACTAAAGCAAGTATGTAGGTGCTTATTAGAGAATAAGTTCATCGAACGTGGCTCGCTAAGGAATACCTAATGGAGTTTTATTTGCCTGTCAATAGGAATTCCTGTAGTGATAGTAGTACAAGTAATCCTTGGACTTGAGATCATCATAGTATCTTGTGTATGATGAGTTATACTTTGACTTATTCCTTAAGACCCTTAAGGTATATCAAAGGGTATGCTTGGGTATAATAAGTTGTACATGGAGATAATGTATGATCAATAAAGAATCTACCACTTCTAATAAAAGAAGAGAAATGTCCTATGTGATTCGATAAATGACAACCCAAAGTAGTCCTTGGTTGCAAGGCGAATGAAATTAGAAAGGAGCTTCTAATTTGCATTATTTGGAGTGTGCATTTAAGAATCGAAATACATATAATTAAATAAAATAAGACTTGTGAGAATTCCATGTCTTATATTTAATTGGGACATTGTATGGTGGAAGGATTGAATTAGACGGTAACTATTAACTCAAAGGTTCTTTTATGATTAATGTTGAAATCTATATTATCCGAAAAGTCGTTGATCGCTAGGAGGCTTATCCCTATTGTAGAATAAATATTATTTATTTAAATAAATTAATTATTTAATTTATTTATTTAAATAAGATTAGAATTGTTCTAATTGATTTATTCACAACCTAGGTTTAATATGGAGAACCTAAAGGGTCACACCATAAAAGGAAGAATAATTATTTAAGAAGTTAATGGCATAATCGTAATAATATGTTATGTATATTTAATTTAATCTATGGTGATAGAATAAATTAAATAGCTTAATATTTATTATTTAATATTTTAGAAATATTAAATATAAATTAATAAGAGGAGTCTTATTAATATTATTACAATTATTATTATTTTAATTTCTAAAAGAGTTTAGGAATTAATTTAATATAAGTACTCTCATTTATTCCTAATAAGATTAGGAGGTTAAATTAATTAAAAGAGTTTAATTAATTATCCCTAATAAGATTAGGGAGCTTAATTAATTAAAAGAATTTAATTAATTAAATAAAACCCAATTCCTTAATTGTTAAGATGGGTTGTCTACATCTATAAATAAGAGGAGTCTTATTATGGGTGGTGGGGATGTTGACCTTTTAAACATACGACATAATTCCAATTGTTGGGAGAGTACACCCTTTCTATAGAGATAGAAAAACTAGGGTTTGAGCCAATACCCCTTCTTCTTGAATTTTCTTCTTCCTTGGTGGATCACCTCTAGAGGCCAAACATTTGGGTGGCTAACGTTGATCAAAGGAAGGAACCAAACCCGGTGGATTCAAGATTGAACGCGAAAGGATTTGGAGGTGAACTTGTACCTGAGGAAGCTCGATCTTCAAGGGTATGATTTATTCTTTATCTTTTCGTTTAATTAATAATTATGCATAAAGGATGATCCGGGTATATGGTTTGTAAATTTTTAAACTCTGATTTTACACGCTTCCGCATTTTTTATGCAATTTGATTGGGCACATGAATATTACAAACCTAACAGTGGCATCAGAGCCAAACCTTTATGCGAATTATTAATTATTTTAATTTAATATGTATATTGATATGTGTTTAGAACAATTTAATTGGGCATAATTTTATTGTATAAAATTTGAATAATAAAAAAAAAACGTTAAAACTGTTTTAAAAATCGGCAGGAACCATTTTTTTTTTTTGGGAAGCATGTGCACGGTGGAACATGGACATCACGAAAATTAAAAAAAAAAAAGGCACTAATGCATCACGAAAATAAACTAATGCAAGAGCATTAGTTTTAATTCTTGGAAGCATGTTATTTTTTTTTTTTTTTGACCCACGTGAATCATGAAGGAACATGCATTGAAAAAGAGCGGAGATTTCAATGTTAAAGCATGTTAATGTGTTTTTTTAAAAAAAGGGAGGTTTGTGCGATTTTATTATATTATATATATATATATAATAGTTATATATATATATATATACTATATATATATATTATTCTTAATTATTTTATAATTAAAATAAAATGTTAATTTTAATTTTAAAATAAAAGGTTTATTTTAATATTAAAATATAAAGATTTATTTTAATTTTAAAATTAGAATTTCATGCAAACTAATTAGAGTTGGAATTGGATTCCATGCTAACTAATTGCAGATTGAAATTGGATTGCCTAATTTCCTTAAATAAAGGAGTTTATTTAGATATGAAATAGGATTTCATATTATTCAAAATAAAAGAGTTTATTTGTGAATAGGAAAGAGAATCCATGTTTCCTTAAATAAAGGAGTTTATTTAAATATGAAATAAGATTTCATATTATTCAAAATAAAGGAGTTTATTTGTGAATAGGAAAGATAATCCATGTTTCCTTTAATATTTTTTTTACATGGAATTGGATTCCATAATTAATTAAAATAAAAGAGTTTATTTTAATTAAAGATTTTTTTTTACATGGAATTGGATTCCATAATTAATTAAAATAAAGGAGTTTATTTTGATTAAAGATTTTGATTAAAATAAAATAGTTTATTTTATTCAAAATTGGATAAATTAAAATAAAATAGTTTTATTTTGATTTAAATTTGGATTTAAATAAAGGAGTTTATTTTGATTCAAAATTAGATTTTATACTAACTAAATTTGCCCATTAAATGATATCAATATATATATTAAATGTTTATTATTCATGAGATGAATGTTATTTATTGATGCATATGGTGATGTGTATGATAATAAATGGGATTGATTATGGACTATTGACCAATATGATTGGATTTTATTTTAGTTGGATGCGTGAATGTATGGGTTTTATTAAATGGGGTCTCATCACACCTCGTCTTCTCTAATTTTTTTAATGTAAATTCTATCTCCTCCTATGTACTTCCCATTATTTCACGATCAAGGTTTCTATTTATTTTAAATAGTTTTGTAATAGGAATATTTAGAATTAATTTTGAAGAATTAGAGATCAAGGGACAAGAAGCGCTTGAAGACCCGTTTTGTAATAGAGCAGGGTTTAAATGTAATAGTTATATTTAAATATTATTTCTTGCACTCCTGGGGTTTGGCCTTTTGGTTCACTTGGTGGCTCTAGTGAACCAAACTAGAATAAAAGTCCATAATCAATCCAAGGTAGAATATAGTATTCTATATGTGCATGCTTATACTATATATATTATATATTATGCAAACATGCTTCGCATGTTCATTAATATGACGTGTATTTTATATATATGTGTGCATGCGCGCTAAACAAGATGAGACAAATTAATAACAAACCCCTCATAATTTTATATTAAGTCCTAAGCGTTCAAAGATATTTGGAATATCGAATGTCGCCTTTCTAGCATGATAAAATTAATAGAGTATTAAATATTTAATATGAGTTTGTTGTTTCACCACAAGGCAAGTATTAAGTATTTAAGATGTTAATTTATCACATTTGATGCTTATAAAGAAAATTGAACAATATTGTTTTGTTGTGTCACCACAAGGATGATATTTTCTTTTTGAATATATGGAGTGCTAGGTGGGACTTAACTTCGATAATTTTGATTCGGATGTGCCACCACTTGATCAAAATAATCTAAGAGGCAAAAAGAAAGGAGTTGATAGTTGATGTAATTGACAAAAAGTTGTCTACCTATTTATTTATATATAGTTTGTTGTGTCACCACAAGGCTATATACATTTGAAATGGGATCCTTATTCTCACTAGCAAATCTTTAATTAGATTTTGCCGAACTATATAAGTGAGGGTAATATAGTTTGAAGAAAATAGTGGGAGATACCAATTTAAAACAAGTCCTAATTTATTTTGGTAATTAATAAAAGAATGTATGTTAAAATGTTGTTAATTACAAATTCATTTACGTAATTTTACAATGTCTAAATTTACTATATCACTGCGAAGCATATTAGATGCTAAATTAACTGCACCAAATTAAACGGATTGGTTAAGGAAATTGAGAAAAGTTCTCACAAATTGAAAAGCTATCTTATGTCCTTAATACGCCTATCCTCGCAATGGTTGCGCATAATGCCTCGAGGAAGAGATTGCTACTTTTAGAAAGTGGCAAGAAGATGATGCATGATTGGCTCAATGCATCATGCTCGCATCCATGAGTAACGAGCTTCAAACACAAGATGAAACTATGGATGCTCCTACTATATTCCCGCACATCAAGTAGTTGATGGTGAGGAAAGTAGGACCGATAGATATCGAGATATCTAAGGAGCTCTTCCGATCTAGAATGGCTAATGGCACTATAAGTATGCATAAAAAGTTCTTAACATAATCAATTTGATTGATCATTAGAGACAACCTGGTTTTGTCATGGATGGAGAGTTGAGCCAATATTTGATCTTGTACTCACTCCCGGACTCCTTTCACAATTGTTGTGAATTTTTCATATGAACAAGCTAGATATCAGCCTCGCTGATTTGCTTAACATATTGAAAAATGTTGAGAGTCACTTTCCAACCAAGAAAGATCAAGTCTTACTTGGTAGGGGCCAAAGGATCTTACGAAAAAGAAGAACGATTCAAAGAAGGTAAATAGAAAGGCATAAACAAAGGATAATAAGAGCAAAAGCGTCACGGATAGCAAAGGAGTTTGCTTCCACCGCAATAAGCCTGGACCTTCGGAAAGAAATCATGAGAAGCATCTTGCAGAGGCTAACCAAAAGAAGCTTAGTGAAGTTTCGGTTCATAATACGCTTTTTTGTTCATGATTGAAATAAATTTTCTTTAAGTCAAGGTTCTACTTGGGTATTGGATACCGACTTTGGTTATCATAAATATAGATTTATGAAGGACCAAGGTAAGTAGAGAAAGTGAACATAGATAAGTAATCATATGTGTGGAAAATGAAGTAAAGGTTCTTTGCATTAGCCATAGAAACTTATAGTTTAGCAATGCCTATGGGAAAATCTATTAAGTCAATAAGTTGTTATTGTATTTCAGTTCTTGTAAGAAATATTATTTCCATTTTATTGTTGGACAATAAAATTTTGGTATTATAATTAAGAACAATTGTTGTTCTATTTATAATAATAATGTTTTGTATATAAATGGAATATTACTTAATAAATTTTGTATACTTGACTTTACGTGAAAAATATATTTTGCAAATTGAACAAACTAGTATAAGAAAAGGAGATGATCATTCAAAGAGTTGAATGTGTGTATTTGTCGAAATACAAATGTGAATTATTTGAAAGGTTCAAAGAATTCAAAAGTGAAACAAATTGGCAAAGTATTAGGATTCTTTGATCGGATCAAGGAAGGAATACTTGTGCAATAAGTTTCTAGATCATCTCAAATGGTTTTCTCATAATGGACGCCTCTCGATACATAATAATTGATTGATGTATCCGAAAGGAAAAATCATACCTTGTTGGACATGGTACGGTCCATAATGATTTTACCGACATTCCAAAGATCCTTCAGGGTCATGTCCTAGAAATGGTCGACATATCTACGAAAAAGGTAACCTTAAAATCCAGCCCCAAGACTCCATAAAAGTTATGGATGGGGAGGATTCTAATCTTAAGTATGTTAAGATAAGGGTTGTCCAACTTATGTGAAAAAGGTTTCAAAAAGATAAGCTTGGGATAAGATTTGACAAGTGTCGATTTGTGGGACATCCTAAAGTAAGTTTGGGGCATATGTTCTATAATCCTACATAGCAAAAGGTGTTTATTATGAAACACCGCGCTTCTAAGATAAAGGTGTTTATCATTAAAAAGGGCTAGTGGGAGGATAATAGATCTTGAAGAGTTCAAGAACCACAAAACACTACAAGTCAAATAAGAGGAACCGTAGATAGATTCTATTGTACAACCGAATCGTAAGTCTAGAATAGTCAATCAAGATACCTAGGAGGTATGGATTCATCATGGATGATGATGATGAGGTACACATCATAGAAGATGATGATCCGATTACATACGATGAGGTAAGTGTTGTGAGACACTCGGAGAAATGGATTGAAGCAAGTTTCTCAAATATGGAACATTCGTTTAAATGAGGCAATCAAAAGAGTTTGATTTTATCAAAATAAGAATGAACCTAGTGTGTACACAAAGGGTCGATTGGGCGCGTCGTGACATTTCTAGTATTATATATTGATATACTATGGATAAGGAATGACATACCAATGCTACAATCAAGTAAAGATAAAGTTGTCTAAACATTCCTCCATGAATGGTTTGGGAAGAGTATCTTAATTGGGGATAAAATCTATATAGATAGATACAAGAGGATGCTCGACTTAACCCAAGGAACGTATATTCATTTGATGCTAAAGTCGTTTAGCATGGCAAACTCCAAGAGATGTGTGTCGTCGATGAGCTATAGAGTGTATCTCTTAATAGTCCCCACGGACTCACGAAAAGAGAGGTCGCATGAAAGTGACAATCATGCATGCAATGAAATGTACGAGACACGATGTTGATCGGTCATAATTCGGAGAAGTTCTTCGTGAGTCGGTGAAAAACATCTTAAAGTGCTTAACCCAAGCACTAAGGATGTGATCATATTTATGGTGGGTCTAAATTAAAACTAGAGGGCTTAATGACTCAAGTTTTTCAGATGCACCAAGATGATGAAAATCCACTTTAAGGTAAAGCGTTATCTTGGACAAGGTAGTGCGTTGAATTGGAAAGGTTCCAAACAAAGCAAGCGATTCTTTGGTTTAGTGATAAAGACAAAGTATATAGCTATAAATGAAGTCGCAAGTTGATTGTTTGGATTAAAAGTTCATTACGTAACTAGGAATAGTTCCTAAGTCTCATCTTGGATCTAAACATGTGTTGTGGCACTTTCATTTGATTATTAGAATCATTGAAAGATGGGAAATCACTATAGAGATAGTGGACTCTCATGAACAACATTATATATCCACTAACTAAAGCTTATCTAACAAACAGGATAATCGTCACTTAGAGAAGAAGAGTATGAGATACCATGACGATTGGCTTTTAGTGCAAGTGGGAGATTGAAAGTAGTATGCACACAAGCCAATCATGTTTGATGATAAAGCATATACTTTGTAACAATCTTATTCATTTATTAATAAAAAGTATTAATTTATTAAAGGCTTTTAATTATCTACATGATCTTTGTTTTATAATATGTGATAAACCCATAGTTTTAAGCAATGCTTTTAGAATAATGATGATGATCATTCTAATGAGATCTAAATTCTTAGAAAGCTTAAAACTAAAATAGTTCCCAATCATTGGATTACTAAATTGGGGATTAGTGAATCCGGATAGATTGGTACATACGTTCTTACTCATTGGATGAGGATGATTGATCTCATGATCATTTGTGTGGAGACACTAAAGCAAGTATGTAGGTGCTTATTAGAGAATAAGTTCATTGACGCGTGGCTCGCTAAGGAATACCTAATGGAGTTTTATTTCATTTGTCAATAGGAATTCTGTAGTGATAGTAGTCTACAAGTAATCCTTGGACTTGAGATCATCATAGTATCTTGTGTATGATGAGTTATACTTTGACTTATTCCTTAAGACCCTTAGGGTATATCAAAGGGTATGCTTGGGTATAATAAGTTGTACATGGAGATAATGTATGATCAATAAAGAATCTACCACTTCTAATAAAAGAAGAAATGTCCTATGTGATTCGATAAATGACAACCCAAAGAGTCCTTGGTTAAGGAAGAATGAAATTAGAAAGGAGTTTCTAATTTGCATTATTTGAGTTGTGCATTTAAGAATCGAAATACATATAATTAAATAAAATAAGACTTGAAAGTAATTCCATGTCTTATATTTAATTGGGACATTGTATGGTGGAAGGATTGAATTATACAAGTAACTATTAACTCAAAGGTTCTTTTATGATTAATGTTGAAATCTATATTATCGAAAAGTCGTTGATCGCTAGGAGGCTTATCCTATTGTAGAATAAATATTATTTATTTAAATAAATTAATTATTTAATTTATTTATTTAAATAAGATTAGAATTGTTCTAATTGATTTATTCACAACCAGGTTTAATATGGAGAACCTAAAGGGTCACACCATAAAAGGAAAAATAATTATTTAAGAAGTTAATGGCATAATCGTAATAATATGTTATGTATATTTAATTTAATCTATGGTGATAGAATAAATTAAATAGCTTAATATTTATTATTTAATATTTTAGAAATATTAAATATAAATTAATAAGAGAGTCTTATTAATATTATTACAATTATTATTATTTTAATTTCTAAAAGAGTTTAGGAATTAATTTAATATAAGTACTCTCATTTATTCCTAATAAGATTAGGAGGTTAAATTAATTAAAAGAGTTTAATTAATTATCCCTAATAAGATTAGGGAGCTTAATTAATTAAAAGAATTTAATTAATTAAATAAAACCCAATTCCTTAATTGTTAAGATGGGTTGCCTACATCTATAAATAAGAGGAGTCTTATTATGGGTGGTGGGGGATGTTGACCTTTACAACATAATCTTATATAATTCCAATTGTTGGGAGAGTACACCTTTTCTATAGAGATAGAAAACTAGGGTTTGAGCCAATACCCTTCTTCTTGAATTTTCTTCTTCCTTGGTGGATCACCTCTAGAGGCCAAACATTTGGGTGGCTAACGTTGATCAAAGGCGAGAACCAAACCCGGTGGATTCAAGATTGAACGCGAAAGGATTTGGAGGTGAACTTGTACCGAGGAAGCTCGATCTTCAAGGGTATGATTTATTCTTTATCTTTTCGTTTAATTAATAATTATGCATAAAGGATGATCCGGGTATATGGTTTGTAAATTTTTAAACTCGATTTTACACGCTTAGCATTTTTTATGCAATTTGATTGCATAGCATATGAATATTACAAACCTAATACATACATTTTATAAATATTAATTAGATCGACTAATGTACATGGATTATATGATGTAAGTACATAAATAATCTCTAACTTTCCATTATGTAGTAGTATTAACACATTAAAATTACATTTTGGAAGTCTAAAGAACCAAACTAAGCATTATTAACCATTTTGCTAAGCTTTAAAGCCTTCTCCCAAATTAAAACTCGGTTATTAGCCACGTATTAGGCCAATGGTCTATCCCCCTCTGTCATTGCGTGAAACTTCGGCTAAACTAAAAGGCTAGAGGAAGATGATGAAGCTATAATCCATGGTGATGATGGCTACAAATTAGTAGTTGGACAACTCTTCATAGTCATTGTTTCCTTCCATTTTCCTTTGAATCAAACCATAGTGCAAGATCAATGACCGGACAACCAATTTTCTATGAAAGCAACCTCCTCTTCTCATTCTCTCATTACGTGAATATTTGTTTGATAAGTGTAGTTGAGAGTAAGAGCCATTGAGCATTGAGGGACATATAATTAGTGCATTGAAGAATCCATTTAAGCTTCAAGAGGTATAAATTCTGATTTTGTTCTTAGTTTGAGTTTTGTCAAAATTCTTAGCATTTACTTGAATTCTTTGTCAATTGGTATATATGCTTTGAAGTATTGCAGTTAGTCTGGGTATAGAATTAGCAATACATGTGCTAAGGCTCTGCAGAAGCAAAGCCATTTATTTTGCCTCTCGAGCGAAGTGGCGCGGCCGTGCCACTTTATAGCTTATCTATCTTGTAAGGCGTGGGGTGATTATCTCAGATACTACTTGTAATAATTCGGTGTTATGCTAAACATTTTAGGTTGGTTTGAACATGCATATAGATGACCCAAACATATAAAATAATGTTGCTTAATATATAGTAAGACATGGTAACTTGGTTTGGTGTGCGTATTCAAAGAAGTATAAGGATTTAGAAACTAGTTTAGATAAACATCGTGTAATACATGTCCTCGACTTTGGATACAAGTGTATTATGTTTCGACATGTCTTGATATGTGACCAATATATTAGTTTACATGGTTGGAGATGGTATAGTATATTCAAGCATGATTTAAAAGGAAAATGCAAGTAAAAGACCATAATAGCTATGTGTAAATGAACTATGTTTACACTAAGTTTTAAACTTCAAAACATGCTTATGTGATCTATGATGTGATTATGAAAGCATGATTTAGTCTATGTGAACTCATCTTGCATGCTTAAAGAAGTTTTACTAGTTGGTTTAATGATTTTCCAAAGGAAGTTTTGCAAAAAAAAGCTTTATGCACATTGTCCCTTTAAGTTTTGATCTTGAGTATATTCACAAATGATTATGTAGCATGGTCTAGAGTTGCCTTGCATGTAATAGGTTGCATATCTTGGTATATATATGTGTTCTTAAAGAAACTTAAGAGATTGGGAAATAAATTTGTTGATGACGAACCTTGTACGTATTTCATAGATTGAGACTACCATGTTAAGATATGAATATGCATAAAATGTGATTGACATGTAGGCTAGTTAGTCATATGCATCGTAAACTAGTTAAATGTGGGTTAGAGTAAGCATAAATGAAGTAGGACTCCATAACTTGACATATATGACCAAGACAATGTAAGCATGTTCAAGTGGGACTTATTGATCTCATCGAATGAATATAATAACTAAACATAAAGGACTTTGTTAAATCAACACGTGAAGTCTTAATTTTGTGAGACTTGGTAAATCTTGTAAAGAACAAGTTATAAAAGAGACCAAACCTATTCATAAATATCATGTCATGTATGATTATGCAAGTGTTTTCCTAATTATGATTGGATGTACAAGTCCGCCTAGCTTCCGTGTAGAAGATCATGGTTTGCACCAGAGAAGCGACTGCGTGCCACTCCTTTCAGACAAACCAAGCGCTACCCGCCAAATTTTTCAAGAAGATCTATTTTTCAGTAAATGATTTGAGGGTTCATGCATGCTTATAGTATTACTTTAACTTGCATTATATAAACAAAGATACTATCCAATATGGTGAAAAGTATGCTAAATGATAGAATCGAATGTCTAGTAAGAGATTATGAACTTACAAAGTGATAAGCTCAAAAGATGTTTCATGAACTATAAAGCAATGAGTAGAAACTATATTGTTAACGTTATGGTGTCTTATAAACCGATGTTGTGATATAAGTACACAAGGTATATGTAAGGAGTGTACAACTAACTTAGATGTTTATGTATGCATTTAAACTTACGTGTCATGTATGAGCATATGTAACTAATGAATATCCTATAATGCTGCATTTATATTATGTTAGGATTCGAAAGAGTTTTGATAAGCTATATTTTGGTAAACTACGCTAAGGCAAGTACTCAAACCTTACTCTTTATTAAGCATTACTTGAACTTGTGCTATTATTGATCGTACAAGTAGAACTTTGAAAGTATAATACTGTAATCTAGAAATATGGTTTACAAACCTTGATACGAACGAAAATTGTTCATATATATAATGTGAAAGAAAATTGTCTAAGCCATTGCTTTGGCTAGACTATCGACATTTGATCGAAAAGCTATCCAAACTAAATTAACTTGGTGCGGACTCTTATAACTAAGTTGAACAACCCTCTTGGTAGGGGAATTATATATTATCGAGGGAACCGCATACATGAGAAAGACTAAATGTTATACATGACATAGGGCACTTTAAGCGGATCACCTATTGTACTTGTTTTTGTAGAGTTGTCGGTTTATTACTTTTAATTCTAGGAGAAGTTCATAGTCCTTAGTGATTCGCTCAAAATTCATTACTTTGAAATCTTGGATTGATTAATCGTTGAATATTATTGATATTTTTCATCCATAGTATCTATTTTGGTAATCATCGATACTTCTTGCTATCTTGAACTATCATTATTGATATACCCTTGAGAAATCTAATACTACATTGATTTCCCTTTTGCTATATTACTTTCTTTGGGAAAATTTGTTGCCCATCCTTACTTTCCTTAAAACTTTCGGTTAAGGCGAGCGTGGTGAACCCTCCGGTAAGGACTAAAAGTATTATGCACACAAGCCAATCATGTTTGATGATAAATCATATACTTTGTAACAATCTTATTCATTTATTAATAAAAATATTAATTTATTAAAGGCTTTTAATTATCTATATGATGTTGCTTTATAATATGTGATAAACTCATAGTTTTAAGCAATGCTTTTAGAATAATGATGATGATCATTCTAATGAGATCTAAATTCTTAGAAAGCTTAAAACTAAAATAGTTCCCAATCGTTGGATTACTAAATTAGGGATTAGTGAATCCGGATAGATTGGTACATATATGTTGCTTTCGCTCATTGGATGAAGATGATTGATCTCATGATCATTTGTATGGAGACACTAAAATAAGTATATAGGTGCTTATTAGAGAATAAGTTCATCGAACGTGGCTCATGAAGGAATACCTAATAAGGTTTTACTTGCTTGTCAATAGGATTCTCAGAGTGATAGTAAAGTACAAGTGATCCTTGGACTTGAGATCATCATAGTATCTTGTGTATGATTAGTTATACTTTGACTTATTCCTTAAGTTCCTTAGGGTATATCAAAGGGTATGCTTGGGTGTAATAAGTTGTACATAGAGATAATGTATGATCAATAAAGAATCTACCGCTTCTAGTAAAAGAAGAGATATGTCCTATGTGATTCGATAAATGACAACCCAAAGAGTCCTTGGTTAAGGCGTAATGAAATTAGAAAGGAGTTTCTAATTTGCATTATTTGGAGTTGTGCATTTAAGAGTCGAAATACATATAATTAAATAAAATAAGACTTGACAATAATTTCATGTCTTATATTTACTTGGGACATTGTATGGTGGAAGGATTGAATTATACGGTAACTATTCACTCAAAGGTTCTTTTATGATTAATGTTGAAATCTATATTATCCGAAAAGTCGTTAATCGCTATAGAGGCTTATCCCTATTGCGAGAATAAATATTATTTATTTAAATTAATTAATAGTTTAATTTATTTATTTAAATAAGATTAGAATTGTTCTAATTGATTTATAAACAATAGGTTTAACATGGAGAAACTAAAGGGTCACATCATCAAAAAGAAGAATAATTATTTAAGAAGTTAATGACATAATCGTAATAATATGTTAATTGTATTTAATTTGATCTATGGTAATAGAATAAATTAAATAGCTTAATATTTATTATTTACTATTTTAGAAATATTAAATATATAAATTAATAAGAGGAGTCTTATTAATATTATTATTATTATTATTATTATTTTAATTTCTAAAGAGTTGGAAATTAATTTAATATAAGTACTCTCATTTATTCCTAATAAGATTAGGAGGCTAATTAATTAAAAAAATTAATTAATTATTCCTAATAAGATTGGGAGCATAATTAATTAAATGAGTTTAATTAATTAAAATAAAACTCAATTCCTTAATTGTTAAGGAGGGTTACCCACATCTATAAATAAGAGGAGTCTTATTATGGGTGAGGTGGTTGACACTTTTTAAATGAGTGAATACGTAATTCCAATAGTTTGGAGAGTACACTCTTTTTATATGAGAGATAGAAAAACTAGGGTTTTGCCAAACACTCATCTTTTGAATCTTTCTTCTTCCTTCACGGATCACCTCCAGAGGCTAAACACTTGGGTGGCTAACATTAATCAAAGGAAGGAACCAAACCCGGTGGATTCAAGTTGAACGCGAAAAAGATTAGAGGTGAACTTCATACGTGAGGAAGCTCAAATCTTCAAGGTATGATTCTTGTTCTTCATATTTTCAGATAATTAATAATTGCGCCTAAAGGATGATCCGGGTATATGGTTTGTAAAATTTTAAACTCTAATTTTATCACGTTCCGTTTATTTTTCGTAATTTGATTGCGTTTCATGAATAATATTACAAACCTAATAAATGGCATTAAAGTCAAACTTTTATGCAAATTATTAATTATTTTGATTTGATATGTGTTTAGAATAATTTAATTGGGTATAATTTTGTTGTATAAAATAAAATAATAATAATAAAAATTATCGTGAAATCTCGATTTCGTTGTGTTCAATGTTATCATTATTTACATATATATATATATATATATATATATATATATATATATATTACTTAGTAACATCTATATATATAACTTTTGTTACACGTTTTGGGTATATCTTTGAAGCAAGTGATATATTTATATCATACCGCATTCTCGTATGTTCAAAGTTAATTATTTTCATGAATCATAATATGATTATATATATATATATATAATAATCTTAATAATTTTATAATTAAAATAAAATTTTATTTTAATCTTAAAATAAAAGGTTTATTTTAATTTTAAAATTGGATTTCATGCTAACTAATTAGAGTTGGAATTGGATTCCATGATAACTAATTGGAGTTGAAATTTGATTCCATGTTTCCTTAAAGAAAGGAGTTTATTTAGATATGAAATAAGATTTCATATCATTCAAAATAAAGGAGTTTATTTGTGAATAGGAAAGAGAATCCATATTTCCTTAAATAAAGAAGTTTATTTAGATATGGAATAAGATTTAATATTATTCAAAATAAAGAAGTTTATTTGTGAATAGGAAAGAGAATTCGTGTTTCCTTTAATAAAGAAGTTTTTTACTTGGAATTGAATTCATAACTAATTAAAATAAATTTGTTTATTTTGATTAAAGATTTTGATTAAAATAAAATAATTTATTTTATTCAAAATTAGATAAATTAAAATAAAAGAGGTTTATTTTGATTTAAATTTGGATTAAAATAAAGGAGTTTATTTTGATTCAAAAATAGATTTTATCCTTACTAATTTTGCCCATTAAATTAATATATATATATATATATATATATATATATATATATATATATATATATATATATATATTGAATGTTTATTATTCATGAGATGAATGCTATTTATTGATTTTGGACTATTGACCAATCGATTGAATTTTATTTTGGTTGGATGCATGAATGTATGAGTTTTATTAAATAGGTCTGCGTACCTTGTCTTCTCTAATTTTTCTTAATATAAATTCTATCTTCCTCCTATGTACTTCCCCTCGATTGTTGATCAAGGTTTCTATTTATTTTAAACAGCTTTTGTAATATGAATAGTTAGAATTAATTTTGAAGAATTGGAGATCAAGGAGAAAGGCGCTTGAAGACTTCAGAATCTTGACTTCGAGTTTAAATGTAATAGTTATATTTAAATATTAATTCTTGCACACCTAGGGTTTGACCTTTTGGTTCACTTGGTGGCTCTAGTGAACAAAACTAAAATAAAAATCCATAATCAACCCGTGTAGAATATAGTATTCTATATATGCATGCTAATACTATATATATATATATATATATATATTATGCAAACATGCTTCATATGTTAATTAATATGACACGTATTTTATATATATATATACATGCACGCTAAACAAGATGAGACAAATTAATAACAAACCCCTTAAAATTTTATGTTAAGTTGTAACGCTCAAAGATATTTGGAATATCGAACGTCATCAGCCATTGATCGATTTTTAATCAATGAATACGTGCAAGTATATACTATCAACAAGTAATAAAGTGAAAGTAGAATATCGTTCCCACGAGGAATTATTTAATAAAATTACCAAATACTAACTCTTAACAAAATCAATTTTATTTAAACAACCAATAATTGTGATTTCTAGATTTAAGAAAACTAAATTAAACAAAGCAAAAAGATTATTCTAAAAGAAAGAAAATAAACAACTAAGAATTGATGGAATTCAGGATAAATAAACATTAAGACTCCAATATCCCCAATTATGAATTATAAATCAATTATTCAACTATTCCAATTATTATGTCTCTTGAATTGTTAATGAGAATTCTCAAATGACAAAAGCCCTTTCTCAAGTGATCCTTTGCCTTCTATTTAATCCAAGTTAATTTTGCTATATCACTATGCAAAACAATTGAATTAAACTCACTACAATCCTAATTCCTTATGTGTTACATGCGGTAAATAGATATTTTCATTCTATTCACAAACCTAATTATTCATTTTGCAAATAACTAAGTCACATGTCACTATGCTCAGATTCTAACCCTAGAATTCCTTTCCCAATTCCTTCTAGAGTAACAAGGTAATTATTGGCGGATAATTAATTAATAAGCACAAAGCAAGATGAACAATTCACTTCAACATAAATAATTGGAATAAATCAAATAATCAATTCATAATCATAAAAGGTTCAATTGGAATCTTAATAAAAGAATTAGTTCATAATTAATGAATTAAAATCAAAAATCCACAATTGAATAGACTTTAAAAGATAAAAGTATGATAAGAGAAGAGAATAGAATCATTGTCAAAGAAATTTGATGCTCCCTCTTGTTCTCGCTCTTGAACTTCGGTGTTCTTCAATTTATTTCAATCTTCAATGGCTAATTAAGAAATAGGGTTTAGATTCTAATTTAATGGAGTGTTTAATCTAGTCTAATCTATGTAATCTCCATTTATTTTATGCCTTACATCATGTATTTATAGGTTATAAGTCCAATTTTAGCTTAGAACAAACCCAATCCAATTTGGAGTCAAAAGGTGTCAAAATTCGCCCCAAAACGCTGGCCCGTGCCATCACCAAGCCTTCCCCAAAGGCCTTGTTGAGTAGGATTGACGCTCAAACACTGTTCCCAGCGCCCTTGCTGGGCATAGGCCTATTTTGGGCGCCTCGCGCTTACCACATGTTTCGACATTTTCTACTCAAGCGCCCTTTGGGAAAATGTCCATAACTTCTTCGTCTTAACTCCGATTTTGATGCTTCAAGATGTTCTGAAAAGAGGAGAAGTAGATCTAAAACTTTCATTCTTTAAGGTTGTCAAAATAAGGTACGGAGAAATACTCAAATTGGCTCGACGTGATTTGTTGTGTAAATGGCAAGTCAAAACGCTAATCTAGCCACCCCAAACGTCAATCCAAGTAACTTTTGTCCCAATTCCTACAAAACAACATAAAACATGCTTGAATCAACACAAACACTTAAAACTATTCTAAAAGACTTGAGAACAACAATAAATTAAGCCCGATCAGATCTAATTCATGGGTGTATTACCCATTCATCAAATACCCCCAAACTTAAACCGTTGCTTGTCCTCAAGCAAAAACACAAAAGAACTAAAAATAAATAAAATAATTTAACTAAATGAATGTATATGCATGATCTACTTCCTAATATACCTACGAACCGAGTAATAAATTAGTATGATATATAGCAACAAGCCTCAAAGATACCAATGATACTCAAACAATATATCCAATCAAGTCAAAATCCATAGCTCTAACCAATTAGTCAATCCAAACATGTCATCACCCATGTTGTGCGTGTGTGCTCCGTTAACCATTCTAACCAACCACGATTCAAGATAATCACATAACAAACTTTTTAGAAGGAAAATTTTAGTTCCAATTCAATTACTTTTGTGAACATGACAACTCCAGTTAAAACTAAGCAATTACCAAGTTTAAGGGTAAATACAAGATTTATTTATACTCTTATTCAATCACGAGGTCATTTTTGCTCTTTCTCGTATTTTATTCATTTTTTTTCTCATGGCTGAGCAATGTCTTATTCCCTTAGGCTTTTCAGTGCTACCTTAACGAGCTTTTGACCAACGACTCCCAAGCCATTAAGACTTTAGGCGCTAGGTGTAAAGACAATCCCCTGCTTACTTACTCAAGTAACAAAGGCCACAAAACTAGACAAGCATGACATGGTATTTATTCTTTTTTTTTTTTCCGGATTTTTTTCTCTTTTCATCATTTCTTTTTTTCTTTTTTTTCTTTTTGTAATATATATATCCCATAGATTCCCCAAACTCAAGCTTTTACGTCATTCCAACCTTTACTGCCAGTTCACTAATTTCCTTCAATTTTAACCAAGATTTTCTCTCGTAAATAAATTATGGAACCCTTGAACCAAGTGGATTAAAATAATTAAACTTTAAGTGCTATCTAGTTACATAAGTTTCAGATGACTCAGATTATCATCATGATTAAAATTAGAACTCATCATCAATTATCAACACTATTCAAGTTAACATTTAATACCAATCTTATCATAAAGCCGAGCTAAGACCACACCAACCGATCACATGATTCATGCAAAAAAAATAAAAAAATGCTATTATACTACATGAACACATACTAACACAACACATATATGAATATGGAAATAACTACCATGTATTATATATGCAACCTAAAAAAAACACAATGCTAACACAAAAAAAAAATGAACTACTATGCAGATAACTAACTATATGCAATACGACACTAAAATGCCCCCAAACTTAAACTAGACATTGTCCTCAATGACTAAGATAGAAAAATTAAAGCAGAGGACTTCCACGAAAATATAGCAATATTCCTCCTTGTTCGCTAAGTTTGGAGAATAAGCTAGGCACATGGAACAAATTGGGCACCACACTTGAATTTGACTTGAATAACTCAGTAAAACCATGATAGAAGAAATTTTATTAAATCCTAAATAAATACAAATTCAAAACTACTAATATAAAACTTAATAAAACTAAAAATAAAAATTAAACTTGGGTTGCCTCCCAATAAGCGCTTGTTTTATAATCTCATGACTTCTTCAATTCTCTATCCAATTCCCCTCACGAAAATTGAGGACCCTCCATCCATCGAAGCAATGTCTCTTTTGGGAGGTTCCCATTCGCAAAAACCATTGAATTGAAGTCACCTAGCATGCTCTTTGTAGATAGGTTTCCTATTAAGAACGCCCAACAACTAGGTGTTTTCTCCGTTATGTATATGATTAGATTGGGGCATTGAAGCTTAATAAACATAATGGAGTCTTCCTCTATCTTCTCCTTTTCATCCCACCATGACTCCTAACTGTATTTAGCTCTTATGTCACAAAGAGCTTTCTTTACATATATGACCGCTAATTGGGCATGGTTTTGCAAAATTGCCCAGATTCTTGAACTTTGGTGGAGAAGGTACATGGGACACTATCAAAATTGGCTCATCTTCGTTGGTACTCAAAGTTAGATCTTTGCCAATCTCCTTTTGTTGGTCTCCAAGTCTTTCCTCTCTTTCAACATCTATATCATTTGTCACATCCAGGTTCTGATTTGGTTCGGGCTCATCATCAATCTCGCCATCCATGTCATAGAGCCAAGGGTATTGAGGACAAATGTTTGAGGCATTGGTTAGTTGTTCATTTGGTTCAGTAAAATTTTGACTCAATATCTCTTGATTAATCCTCCTCTCCTCACATGAAGCTATGTACTTGGGCAAAGTTTCCTCCAAATTTGAATGTTCTTCTGTTGTAGTGGAGGTGGACACGAGAAACCGGTGGGTATGTTGGACTTGGAGCATAAAATTGATCTTGATGAGTATGGCTCCATGTAAAATCTAGGTGATACCCCCAACTCGATAATAGTTGTTAGGATAGACATAATTATTGGGGTAATCACCACCGCATCGCATCTTGGCTCGAAATCGATGACGCATTGATGACTCATATGATTTCTAGCACAATAATCACAAGTAACCGCCACACTTTGACGACGTTGAGCTTCAAAAGCATCAAACATCCTTGAAAGTGTCTCAATCGGTCTAGGCCGATAATGCGTAAAGTTTCTCGAGTCCGTCAATCTCCTTTCCCTCGGGTCGAGTCATTCTTGCCATCCTTCGACCAGATGGTCAAGACAAACCTCCAACGCCTTCAAGTTGCCTCTATAGAAGATGTATTAAGTCCATCAATCCATGTTTCCCTTGGTTGAGCCAAGAACGTGTATGGCCATTGATACTCAAACTCATCCATGGTAATTCAAAAGAGAGAAATATAGGAAGAGAATTAAAATAAAATAAAATGTTTAAATTAAGACTAATTTGATTGAAATTAATATTGGTAAATAATTATTAAATTAATTCCCCAAAGAACGACGCCTAAAAACTTGTTGATCAATTTTGCAATCAATGAATACGTGCAAGTATACACGATCAACAAGTAATAAAGTGAAAGTAGAATATCGTTCCCACGAGGAATTAGTTAATAAAAATTACCAAATACTAACTCTTAACCAAATCAATTTTAATTAAACAACCAATAATTGTGATTTCTAGATTTAAGAAAACTAAATTAAACAAAACAAAAGATTATTCTAAAAGAAAGCAAATAAACAACTAAGAATTGATGGAATTCAGATAAATAAGAATTAAGACTCCAATATCAACAATTAATTATTCAACTATTCCAATTATTATGTCTACTAAATTGTTAATGAGAATTCTCAAATGCCAAAAGCCCTTTCTCAAGTGATCCTTTGCCTTCTATTTAATCCAAGTTACTTTTGCTATATCCCTATGCAAAATAATTGAATTAAACTCACTACAATCCCAATTCCTTATGTGTTACATGCAGCAAATAGATACTTTCATTCTATTCACAAACTTAATTATTCATCGTGCAAATAACTAAGTCACTTGTCACCATGCCCAGCTTCTAACCCTAGAATTCTTTTCCCAATTCCTTCTAGAGTAACAAGGTAATTATTGGCGATAATTAATTAATAAGCACAAAGCAAGATGAACAATTCACTTCAACATAAATAATTGGAATAAATCAAATAATCAATTCATAATCATAAAAGGTTCAATTGGAATCTTAATAAAAGAATTAGTTCATAATTAATGAATTAAAACCAAGAATCCACAATTTAATAAAAGTGTTCTTCAATTTGCTTCAATCTTCAATGGCTAATTAAGAAATAGGGTTTAGATTCTAATTTAATGGAATGTTTAATCTAGTCTAATCTATGTAATCTCCATTTATTTTATGCCTTACATCATGTATTTATAGGTTACAAGTCCAATTTTAGCTTAGGAACAAACCTAATCCAATTTGGAGTCAAAAGGTGTCAAAATTTACCAAAAATGCGCCTGTGCCATCACTAAGCCCTTCCTCAAAGGCTGCCTCAAATACTGGGCTTGATGCTCAACGTTTGTTGCCCAAACCACCACAGTGCTTGGTATATGCCTATTTTGGGTGCCGGTGTCTTGTCACATGTTCGACATTTTCGCTTCAACGCCCTTTGGGAAAATGGTCATAACTTCTTCCGAACTCGATTTCGATGATTCAAGATGTTCCAAAAGAGGAGAAGTAGATCTACAACTTTTATGCTTTGAGGTTTTCAAATAAGGCACGGAGAAATACTCAAATTGGCTCTCAAGTGAATGCGGTGTAAATGGCAATCCCGAAAATGCGAATCTAGCCACCCCAAACGTCGATCCAAGTAACTTTTGTCCCAATTCCTACAAAACAATATAAAACATGCTTGAATCGACACAAAAACTTAAAAACTATTCTAAAAGACTTGAGAACAACAATAAATTAAGCTCGAATGTATCCAATTCATGGGTATATTACCCATTCATCATCGCTTTCTAGCATGATAAAAAGAATAGAGTATTGAATATTTAATATGAGTTTGTTGTGTACACACAAGGCAAGTATTAAATATTTAAGATGTTATTTTATTACATATGATATTTATATGAAATTGAACATTATCGCTTTGTTGTGGACACACAAGGTCATGTAGTTTTCTTCACTTATATGGAAATACTCGGGTCCGACTTAACTTAAATCATTTTAGTTCTGGATGTGCACACATTTGACCATTATGATCTAGGAGGCAAAATAAAAGGAGTTGCATAGTTGATGTAATTGACAAGAGTTATCTACCTATTTATTTATATAAAGTTTGTTGTGGTATACATGGCTATATACATTTAAAATGGGATCCTTATTCTCACTAGCATATCTATAATTAGATATTATAGAACTATATATATTGAGGGTAATATAGTTTGAAGAAAATAGTAGGAGATACCAATTTAAAACAAGACCTTATTTATTTTTGTAATTAATAAAAGAATGTATGCTAAAATATTGTTAATTACAAACTCATTTATAGAATTTTAGAATGTCTAAATTACTATCATTATGAAGCATATTAGATGTTATTTAATCAGATCGAATTAAAGCGGATTGGTTAAGGAAATTGAGAATAGTTCTCTCACGGTGAAAAGTTATCTTATGTCCTTAATACGCCTACCCTCGCAGAATGGTTGCGTAGATTGCCTCTGAGGAAGAGATTACTACTTTTAGAAAGTGGAAAGATGATGCACAGATTGGCTCAATATATCATGCTCACATCCATAAGTACTTGAGCTTGGCGTCACAAGATGAAACTATTGATTCTCCTACTATATTCTTTCATATCAAGTAGTTGATGGTGAGGTAAGTAGGATCGATAGATATCGGATATCTAAGGAGCTCTTTCGATCTAGAATAACCGATGACACTACAAGATATAGACACAAGTCCTTAACATGATCAATTTGATTGAACAATTAGGACAACATGTTTTTATCACGGATGAAGATTTGAATCAAGATTTGATCTTGCGGTCACTCCCGGACTCCTTTCATAATTGTTGTGAATTTTTCATATGAACAAGATAGATATTAGCCTTGTGATTTGCTTAACATGTTGAAAAATGTTGAGAGTCATTTTCCAACCAAGAAAGACCAAGTCTTACCGGTAAGGCCAAAGGATCTTCTAAAAGGAAGAACGATTCTAAGAAGGCAAATAGAAAAGTCAAAATAATGGATAATAAGAACAAAAGCGACACGGATAGCAAAGGAGTTTGCTTCCACCGCAATAAGCCCACAGACCTTTGGAAAAGAAACTACGAGAAGTATCTTATAGAAGCTAACTAGAAGAAACTTAGTGAAGTTTCAGATTATAAATACAATTTTGTTTATGATTTAAAATAAATTTTTCTTTAAGTCAAGGTTCTACTTGGGTATTGGATACCGGCTTTGGTTATCATAAATATAGATTTATGAAGGACCAAACAGTAAGTAGAAAGCTAAACAAAGATAAGTAATCCTATGTGGAAAATGAAGCTAAGGTTGCTACATTAGCTATAGAAACTTATAGTTTAGCAATGCCTACAGCAAATCTATTAAGTCAATAAGTTGTTATTGTATTCCAGTTCTTATTAGAAACATTATTTCCATTTTGTTATTGGAAAATGAAATCTTTGGTATTATATTTAAGAACAATTGTTGTTCTATTTATAATAATAATGTTTTGTATAGAATGGAATATTACTTCATATATTTTGTATACTTGATTTATGTGAAAAATTATTTTGCAAATTGAACAAACTAGTATAAGAAAAGGAGATGATCATTCAAAGAGTTGAATGTGTGTATTTGTTGAAATACAAGTGTAAATTATTTGAAAGATTCAAAGAATTGAAGTGAAACAAATTGGCAAAGTATTAGGATTCTTTGATCGGATCAAGAAAGGAATACTTGTACAATGAGTTTCTAGATCATCTCAAATTGTTTTCTTATAAAGGACACCTACTAATACACAATAATTGATTGATGAATCTAAAAGGAAAAATTATACCTTGTTGGACATGGTGCGGTCTATACACATCCTTTTAGGGTCATGCTCTAGAAATTACTGCATATCTACTAAAAGGTAACCTCAAAATCCGACCGTAGACTCCATAAAAGTTATAGAAAGGAGGATTCCTAATCTTAAGTATGTTAAGATAAGGTGTTGTCCAACTTATGTGAAAAAGGTTTCAAAGGATAAGCTTTGGACAAGATTTGACAAGCACTGATTTGTGGGACATCCTAAAGTAAGTTTTAGGTATATGTTTTATAATCCTACTTAGCAAAAGGTGTTAGTTATGAAACACGCTACCTTCTAAGATAAAAGTGTTTATCATTAAAAGGGCTAGTGGGAGGATAATATATCTTGAAGAGTTCATGTGACAACCCGGATTTTTATAAATTATTAAAGTAAGAATTTAATAATTAAAATTCTTATTATGAGATGTTTTGAGTTTGAGTATGTATATATACGTGTTATATATGTTGAAATATATGACCGGTGTGAAGAGAAATATATATTCATATATTGGGAAAGTGAGGTTTAATAGTTAAGTTAACTATGAAGGAATGAAATGAATTTAGTAATTAATTTTAAATATTTATTGAATTAAATAAATATTTTAAAACTATTTATTTATTGAGATAAATAAATAGTTGATAAAATTATGGTGAATTAATTTAGTAACTAAATTGATTAATATAAATTAAATTGAGTAATGATAATTTTATCTCAAGGATTTAATTTAAGGAAATAATTAAATTAAATCAATTGCTTAATATTTAAGAAAATAATTAAATTAAATGAATTGTTTAATTTATTTGGAAAAAATAAATTAAATCAAATGATGTTTCTAATTTATTAATTAAATTAGATATATAATTATCAAAATAATTATAATAAAATTAGAATTGTTATAATTATTATTGTAAGCTATTTAAGTTGGTGGCAAGTGTGACAAATAAAAACTATATAATAAAAATAATATAAAATAATCTAGTAAAGGAGTTTTGGGGTTAGCCAAACAAGGCCCTGTGGCCTTTGGCTTATTTCTAACTGACGCAAACTTTTGGGTTTGTGACCTCACGTTAGTGGGAGTTAGTATATTTTTTTTTACGCTTATTATTTCTTTCTCCTAAGCCTTAGAGTAGAAAGAGAGTTGTGAGGATGAGAGTGATTCTCTGCATTTATGTTGCTAAAGACTTGGAGTATCAAGGTTCTTATTATTCTTTTCCCAACAATCATGGATTCAAGGTATAAATTTCTACTAATGTCTAGGTTTTGATTTCTTAGTGATTATCTATCGTAAATTGGTAGTTATATTGGATTTATACATGTATGCATGTTGTTATAATATGCTAATTATCAATTGTGAGTGTTATTTGATGATTAAATTCATGAAATTTGGGTTTATAGGAGAAAAGTTTATAACATTGTATGTTTATGAAAAAATGGCTTAAGAAAGTACGAAATTTTATGTCTAATATGTGTTATAAACTATAAATTGGTATTGGATTATGTTAGTATGTGAAGAAACGAAAGCAGCGTAGTTTAAATCGTGTTAATTGGTTAAGAAACAAAAGTAGTGTCGATCAAATTCGCTAAATGTGTTTAAAACATAAAATAGTGTATAAACATGGAGTTTTGGGCTTTAAACTATGGTTTCAAGGATTTAAATTTTTTTCAAATTATTGTTTGATTGCTTTAAGATTGGTATATGTATGATAAGTAAATGTTTATGAGCAATCTATATAAGTTTTACGTCTTAATTTAGATGTTAACAAAGAGTAATTAGTCCGTAATTTAGTTATTTCGTTTCTTCGTGGTTGTGTGTTACGTAATTGAACTAACGCCAAATTTCGCGCGCCTCAAATACCACAAATAAGCCGTAAGTTCGCGCCCGAACTAGAATTCGCACTTTTCGACATTAATCTTTGGAATTTGTGTCCCGATGCCATCATATCGCCTTCTCAAATGTAGGAAAAGTGGTGCAGGTTGGACAGATTTTGACCTCCGTAGTAAAATGGTCATAACTTTTTCATACTAATTCGATTGAGGTGATTCAAGTTGATCTGGAACGAGGACGAATAGACCTACAACTTTTGTTCTTTAAATTTTTCAATTTGATGTCTTTAGGAAGGGTCAAAACGGTCATTTGTAGGACTATTGTGTTTTCTGGGACAATCGGAGGCGTCGGGCATGCACATACGCAAGTGTAGTGCTCTTGACGATAAAAGATGTAAGACCTCAACTTTTATGAATAAAGATAATTTTTCTATAATTATCATTTTTGAATATTATAGAATGAATTTGTTACAATGTTATAGTTGTGGGTAGTATTTATAAATTTTCAAAATACGCAAGTTGTTATATAATATTCATTTGGCGGGGGAATTTTCTTTTGTGTGGGGAATATTAAATGCGACGACATAATCATTGGTGGACCCCCTAACGAAATCTTGTCGTAGTTAGAAAAGCGACAAAAAATATTTTATGAAAATAACGGCAAAAGTTTTACTGTTAATCTTGTTGAACTACTCCTCAGTAGTAAAAGTACGATGAATAATGCATGGTTGCATAAGTAGCATTACCGGTATTGATTATTGATGCTTACGTGAGAAGTCACTCGTTATATTCAATTATTGCTACGAGAATTGTTGCATCATATCTCTCATATTATTGATTCGATTATTGTCACAAAGATCATCCGTGATTATTATATGATATATTATTTATCAATAATTGAGACGACAAAGTTATTTATATTATTAAATTGAAATATTTACAATGTCTAGAAGTTCCGTCAAGGAGAGGTTTGGTCATCTAATTGCCCGCCAATAGGAGAAATCCTTATTGAAAGCCCTTCTTTCCAGGAACGACACTGGTTGAAAAATATTGTAAGTTATAATATTAATGATGAATGTTATTAAAACTAAAGTTGTGCTCGGTGTTGAATTTGGAGACGCGGACGTGATATTTGAGTCCGGAACGATGAAATTAGTCAAAATAGACTATAAACAAAATTTTCCGATTTTTACTATTTGGTGAAAAGTCAACAGTTGACTTTTTGGGAAAAGTCAAACTTTGAAATTTCAAAATTTATATTTTTGATAAAAATAGTTTCATTGTTTTGGAATTATTTGTGTTAGTGAAAATCGACATTTATTTCGATAAAAATTGATGTCTAGAGGTTATATTGACCAATCGAAGTATTTAACCAGGATAAATGAGCAATTGATTGCTATTATTTCACATGATTATAACTATTTGTTCACACGTGTATACTATTGTTTGACATTCTTGTTACTATTAGGGGAGTTGGTGCAAGATTGATAATACTTGCATGACTAAGTTAAAATGGATGTATAGATGGAGGTACTATACCGTAATTGTGATTTTCACATGTCAGAACTATTGATTCACATAATTTACTATTGAATCACATAATTTACTATTAGGCGGTGGTGAAAGTTTGAAAATACTTGCATGACTAAATTAAAAATAAAAGAAAAGTTGGAGGTATTGTACTATAATTTTTCGAGCCCCAAAAGCGTGCAATTATTGAAACTATATTTTCTATAAATAAGCTCATTCTTCATCATTCTTCACCAATTCATTCAAGCTATAGAGCGCTTATTATAGAGAGAAATTTTAGAGAGAAAGAAGAATAGAAGTCCGCTACCTCTCTACTTGGTGATTTCATTGTTACTCCATTCTTTATTATTCTGTTAGAACATCATATACATGCGTTTTATGCGGACACGGTTTCATCTTTATTATTCTCGCTGAACATCCCGTGCATGCGTTTACGCTAGACCTAGTTCCGCCTCTTTATTATTACATTGAAACATCCCGTGCATGCGTTTTTTTTGGGATTCGGTTCCGTCTTTATTATTCTCGTTGAATATCCTTTTGTGCGTTTTACGCGGACCGATTCCGTTATTTATTATTTTGTTGGAATTATTGCCTCATGCTAAGTACCGCATGCATGGTGATTTCGTTGTTATTTCACTCTTTATTATTCGTTGAATATCCTCTCAAGGCGTATTACGCTCTCGACCGTTTCGATTATTTATTATTTAGTTGGAATAACTTTCGTCATGCCAAGCACCGAATGCATGGTGATTTCTTTTGTTATTCCATTCTTTATTATACTCGGTTGGTTAAAGTTGTCACTTCTATACTCCATGATATTATTGGAATATCCTTGATATTTGCGCTTCATCTATTATCTTTCATGGAAATATTCTTCTAAGCATTCTTGAATTTTACTCTACAAAGCAAAGATCATGTTGACAATTTGGACGCTTTTAGTTATTGAATAAATTAATTTGTGAACTTGTTTTATTGAATTCTTATATCATTGTCATCATCCTCATGTTTATAATTTTTTTAAAGTCATTTATGGCTCAGAGTAGTATAATTGGACTTGGTATGATTATGACCTGTGGATTATTCAATGTAATCATGGACCGTAATGTTACAAATGATGTGATAAAAGTCCTTATTGGGCCCGTAGTGCATTGATGGACAGTTGTTGGCATTATCATGACCATTGATGAATACACGAATGTCCTCGCCCCGTAGTGCATGGATAATTTGTGGTCGTGATACTAAAGAATATCCTTGGCCATAGTGCGGGGTGATTCGATGATGTGGATTATTTATTAAGTCGAGTCTCAAATGATAAAAGTGATGAAAAACCTTTAAATCATAAAAGATAGTAGATTTTATTCTCTACTGACTCTCTTAATGGATTGCTTGTTCACTGCAGCTTAAACTTGATGTTTGTTATATTGTATCGGTTTAACTTTGTTTAAGGCTAATGATAATTTATTCGCATTATCTTAGTCATAATATTTCTCTTCGGGCTAGTTGAGCTCACCCTTTCTTTCACCGTTCTCTTCGTGAAATGAGAATATAGGTGGGTCGAGTCTGAAACAGAGTGATGGACCAAATGATAGTATTAGTAGTCCTCACTATTCTCGTTAAATAGTGTGACAATAAATGTAATGAGGACTTATTCTCGAGAGTGGATATTGTCTAGAAGACAAGATTTGTATTAAAACTCATAGTTTGTATTATGTCGTATTTTACACTTACGTTGTATAATTAAGTTGTATTTGATTTATGTACCATGTATTTGACGACTTAGAATAGGTGATGTATACCTAATTTTGGGGGCGCCACAGGTTGGTATCGAGCTTAGGATATAATCCCCGTTAAGATGTGAGACAAGAATTAGGAGGGAGAGACGGGAATTCTTCGCTAGTATGACCTACCTATGTTTATTTGGTATTTAATTGGTCGGTCGTGAGTATAGGGATAAAATGTGATATGTTAATTAACCATTGTTTTGTGGCAAAGATTTGAAAATGGCATTCGAGAATGTTGAGAACATCAATGGAGCATGTGGAGACCGTTGAGTCTCCATAGATCAATAACTGTGACAATGTGCATTAGGAAGGCAAAATCCCCATGCAAACGATAACACCGACCAAATGATGAACAATGGAATGTCCCAAGGCTTCATGCAATTCATGAAATATCAAAGTAGAATGCTCTCATCCATAATGCGGTGGAAACACCGGCAACTCTTTGACGGTCACCACTAAACAGTTCAAGGAGTTGGGACCACCAGAGTTTTTTGGAGAGCCAAAACCACTTAAGGCGAAGATGTGGATAAAGTAGATCAACAAGATATTTGATGTCTTGGGATGCTCCGAGGAGCAAAAGGTTCCCTTTGCCACCTTCATGTTGCGGGAAAAGGCAGATTACTAGTGGGAATCTGTAAAGCGTACTCAACCTGCCGCACTGAAGATGTCTTGGGAGAAGTTTCAAGAACTATTCAAGGACAAGTACTTTCCAAAGTATTTCACATGAAAGAGGTAGAGTTCATTAAATTAGAACAAAACAACATGACCGTGTCATAATCTGAAGCCAAGCTTGCCGAGTCATGTCCGGTTTAAGGCCTCATTTGGTTGATAATGAGGAGAGAATGACGCGAATGTTTCTAAGAGGTTTAAAACCCGAGATACGCCAATATCTTATCTTTCATAAACCGTGTTTGTATTCAGATGTTGTTAATAGGGCTTAGTTATTTGAACGCGATAACGAGTCAACCCAACCAAAAGAGAGCAACCAAAGAAAATGATAATACTAGTGAGAGCAAGCCATCGAAGCAAAGGACAACAAGCGTGGAGGGAATCAACATGCTGTAAATGGTAACCACTTCAAAGGGTAATCGGGCCAAAACAATAAGAATGGACATTTCAAGAAGAGGAGATTCAACAATGATGGAAAGACATCAAGACCAAAGACCGTTGTGAAGGAAGGAGAACGACCACCTATTATATGCTTCAAATGTGGAGGGAGGGACACATCACCAAAGCGCATGATGGCGCCCAAAGCATGTTATAATTGTGGAAGAGAAGGTCACCTAGCCCAATTTTGTCGTTCACCAAAGACAGTTCAACCTACGATAGAGGCACCAAAGGTCGTCCCCGGAAAAGTTAACGCCAGAAGACAAAGGAGAGCGTTTGTTGTGACCTCCCGTAAAGTAAGGAACCCGAACGAGGTCATCACGGTAAGCTTATCATAAACTCTAGCTAAGTCTATACCTTATTTGATCTTGGTTCTACCCATTCTTTTATTTCTCCTACTTGCGCTCAACGCTTAAATTTGACTCAGGAGAAATTAGACTTTGACTTATCCGTTGAAACTCCATTGGGAGAAACCTTCATTACATCCTTTGCTTAAGTCTTGTTTAGTTCAAATCGGACCTCACATTACTTGTCGATCTTATTTCATTGAAAATACTTGTATTTGATGTGATTCTAGGGATTGATTGGTTAACTACTCATCATGCAAAAATTAATTATTTTCATAAGGTTGTTAGCTTTCATATTCCTAACCAACCTATTATGCTAATTCTAGCAACAAAACCATTAAAATAAATCACTATCATCTCAATCCAAAAGCTATTCGCTTATTGAAAAATGGATGTCAAGCTTTCTTAGCTCATATCACGGATCTAAATAAAAATACGTCAATTTTGAATGATATTTCTATTGTTAATGAATTTCCGACGTATTCCCTCAAGAACTTCCTCGCTTACCCCAAAGCGTGAAATTGAATTTTGTATCGACCTTGAACCCCAGACAAAACCTATTTCCAAAGCCCTATATCAAATGGCTCCTACTGAACTTCAGGAGTTAAAGACCCAACTACTGTGAATTGTTAGACATCGATTTCATTCATTCTCCAAAGACGTCTCCTCGGGGTGCTCTTGTTCTATTTGTGAAAAGAAAGATGGGAGTATGCAACTTTGTATTGATTATCGGAGTTGAACCATGTCACCATCAAAAATAAGTACCCATTGCCAAGTATTGATGACCCGTTTGACAAGTTACAAGGAGCCAAATTCTTTTCAAAGATCGATCTTCGTTAGGTTATCACCAATTGAAGATTAGAACCGATGACATTCCAAAGATGATTTTCGAGAACTCCGAAGACGGCATTATGAATTCCTAGTCATGTCTTTTGGATTGACTAATGCTCCTACCGCCTTTAATGGATATGATGAACCTAGTATTCAAGGAATATTTGGATCACTTTGTGGTCGTCTTCATTGATGACATCCTTATTTATTCCAAAAGCCGTGAAGATCATGAGCAACACTTGAGGTCGATACTCCAAAAGCTTCATGAATATAGCTTTATGCCAAGTTGAAGAAATGCGAGTTCGGCTTGAGGAAGTAGCATTCCTTGGGCATGTGGTGTCAAGTCATGGAATATCATTGACCCAAAGAAAGATTGAAGCTATTCAAAGCTAGGAGCAACCTAAATCGATGATCGGTATACATAGCTTTCTCGGCTTAGATGGTTATTATCTGAGATTCGTAGAAGGGTTTTTCGAATCGCTACTCCCTTAACTCGCCTAACCCGGAAAGATATAAATTTTGGTTGGAGCGAGGAATGTGAGAAGAGTTTTCAAGAACTCAAGAGGAGACTCATTTCAAAGACTGCTACGACAATACCATCCGGATCGGAGGATTTGTCATCTACAAAGTGATGCTTGAGCAAAGGGTTAGGTTGTGTTCTCATGCAATATGGGAAAGTCATAGCCTTTATGCCTCACGACAACTCAAGGAATATGAGAGGAATTGTCCTACTCATGATCTAGAGTTAGTAGCGATCTATTTTTGCATTAAAGATTTGGAGGCATTATTTGTATGGGGAGAAAGTGGAGATCTTTACGGATCATAAAAGCATCAAATATTTCTTCACTCAAAAGGAACTCAATACGCGACAATGATGTTGTTTTGAACTATTAAAGATTATGATCATACCATCCAATACCATCCTAGAAAAGCGAATGTGGTAGCCGACGACGCATTAAGTAGAAGATCATATGCGTACGTGCAGAGTGCGATATTGTCAACACAAAGGCCCATTTTGTATGACTTGCAAAGGATGGAGATAGAGATAAAGACTCTAGGGACCCTGTGTGATGATAGCGAATATCTGAGTATAATCGACTTTAATCGATAAGGTTAAAGTCTTGCTCAAGCTAGAGACCGGAGCCGATGCGTATGAGAAAGAAAGTGCAAGAAGGTGTTACTAGGAAGCAAAAATCAATGAAGAAGGAATACTTCAAGTCAACTCCGGACTTTGTGTTCCTAACGACCTCGAAGTTAAAGAATAAAATCATGATGGAGGCACACAACACACCATTTGCAATCCATCTCGGGAGTACCAAAATGTATCGTGATCTTGACATACATTTTGGTGGAGCAATATGAAGAGAGAGATAATGGGGTTTATCACAAGGTGTCTAACTTGTCAACGAGTCAAGGTGAGCATCAAGTGCCAAAAGGTCTATTGCAACCACTTGAAATTCCGAATGGAAGTGGGAGCACATTACCATGGATTTCAATTCATCGGTCTTCCCAAGGTTTCTCAAGGCATATATGTGATTTGGGTAATTGTTGATAGATTGACCAAGTTCCGCTCATTTTTATCGACGACGAGAAACTTATACACTTGAACATCTTGCTAGTATGTATATAAACGAGATTGTAAGATTTCATGGTATGCCCAAGATCCATAGTTTCGATCAAGACCCAAGATTCATTTCAAGATTTTGGGTTAGTTTGCAAAAAGTTATGGGCACAGATTTACGATTTAGTTCGACATATCATCCTCGCATAAACGAACAATCGAGAGAGGACTATTCAAACTCTTGAAGATTTATTAAGACTCGTGTCCTTGACTTCAAGGAAGTTGGGACAAGTTCTTACCATTGGTGGAGTTTTCCTACAACAACAGCTTATTAAGAAAGTATTGGCATGGCTCCATTCGAGGCGTTGTATGGAAGAAAGTGTCATTCTCTTGTATGTTGGGATGAGGTGGGTGAAGCAACGTTGTTGGCACCGGATTTGGTACGATATGACTACGAAAAAGATTCAAACAATCCGACAACGATAAGAACCTCACAAGATCGATAAAAGAGTTAGGCCGATCTTCATCGAAAGGACGTGGAATTCGATATTGGAGATCATGTGTTATTACGTGTTGCTCCATGGAAAGAAGTTACGAGATTTGGAAAGAAAGGAAAGCTCAATCCTCGATTCATTGGCCCATTTTAATCCTCGATCGAGTAGGAACTGTGGGCGTATAGACTCGCTTTCGCCAAGTATGTCTCGTGTTCATAACATTTTTCACATATCCATGTTATGTAAATATGTGGAAGACCCAACCACATTATTGAATTAGAACCGGACAAGATAGAGGAAGATTTAATGTATGAAGAGTTACCGTTAAAATCTTGGATAAGAAGGATCATATTCTATGCTCCAAGGTTATACCTCAAGTCAAAGTTTTGTGGAGAAACCACGAGGTGGAAGAAATGACTGGGAGTTAGAATCAGAGATGAAGTCAAGATATCCTCACCTATTCGACATACCGGTGTATCGCATTACCCTAATTTCGAGGGCTTAAATTTTATAAGAAGGGGAGGTTGTAAGACCCCAACTTTTATGAATAAATATAATTTTCTATAATTATCATTTTTGAATATTATGGAAAGAATTTGTTATAATGTTATAGTTGTGGGTAGTATTTATAAATTTTGCAAAGTACGCAAGTTGTTATATAATATTCATTTGGTTGGGGAATATTCTTTTTGTCGGGGAATATTCGTACGACGACATAATCATTGGTGGACCCCACAACGGAAGTACTATCGTAGTTAGAAAACGACAAAAATATTTTATGAAAATAACAAGCGGAAGTTTTATCGTTAATACTGTTGAACAACTCGGTAGTAAAAGTATAGTAATACGCATGGTTGCATAGTAGCACACCAGTATTGATTATTAATGCTTACGTGAGAAGTCACTCGCTTATATTCAATTATTATTATGAAGAATTGTTGCATCATATCTCTCATATTATTGATTCGATTATTGTCACAAAGATTATCATTTGCATTATATGATATATTATTAATCAATAATTGAGACGACAAAGTTATTCATATTATTAAATTGCAATATTTACAATGTCTAGAAGTTACATCTCAGGAGAGGATTGGTTATCTAATTGCGCCGCCAATAGGGAGAAATCCTTATTGGAAAGCCCCTCTTTCTGAGGAACGAATTGGTTGATAAATATTGTAAGTTATAATATTAATGATGAATGTTATTAAAATTGAAGTTGTGTTAGGTGTTTAATTTGGAGACTTTGGACGTGATATTTGAGTCCTAACGATGAAATTAGTAAAATAGACTATAAACACAAAATTTTCTCGATTTTTACTATTTCGTCGAAAGTCAATGATTGACTTTTTTGGGAAAAGACAACTTCAAAATTTCAAAATTTATATTTTTGATAAAAATAGTTTCATTGTTTTGGAATTATTTGTGTTAGTGAAAATCGACATTTATTTCGATAAAAATTGATGTCCTGGAGGTTATATTGATTAATCCAAGTATTTAATCTGGATAAATGAGCAATTGATTGCCATTATTTGACATGATTATAACTATTTGTTCATATGTGTATACTATTGTTTGATATTCTTGTTAGTATTAGGGGAGTTGGTGCAAGATTGATAATACTTGCATGACTAAGTTAAAAATGGAGGTATAGATGGAGGTACTATATCGTAATTCGTATTTTCACATGTCTAGAACTATTGATTCACATAATTTACTATTGAATCACATAATTTACTATTAGGGCGGTGGTGCAAGTTTGATAATACTTGCATGACTAAATTAAAAATAAAGGAAAATGGAGGTATTGACTGTAATTTTTTCGAGCCCCAAAAAACGCAATTATTGAAACTATATTTTCTATAAATAGAAGCTCATTCTTCATCATTCTTCACCAATTCACTCAAGCTTATAGAGCGCTTATTATAGAGAGAAATTTTAGAGAGAAAGAAGAATAGAAGTTTTCTACCTCTCTACTCCAAAGATCCGGTTTCTTTTCTAAGGTAAGGGTATTATTTCTTTCTTTCGTCTTCATGAAGAGAACTTCTATTATTCTCTTTATTATTACATTCGAATATCCTCTCTGTGCATTTTACAATCGAACCCGGTTCCGCTTTTATTATTCTCATTTGAATAACTGCCTATGCCAAGTAACCGCATGCATGGTGATTTCGTTGTTATTCCATTCTTTATTATTCTCATTGAATATCTCCGCTTGCGGTGCATATTACGCTCGACCGGTTCCATTATTTATTATTCAGTTGTTATAACTCATCATGCAAGTACCGCATGCATGGTGATTTCTTTTGTTATTCCATTCTTTATTATACTCGGTTGATTAAAGTTTTCACTTCTATACTCCATGAAATTAGTGGAATATCCTCGATATTTGCGCTTCATCCAAGATCTTTCATGGAAATATTCTTCTAAGCATTCTTGAATTTTAATCTACAAAGCAAGATCATGTTGACAATTTGGACGTTATTAGTTATTGAATAAATTAATTTGTGAACTTGTTTTATTGAATTCTTATATCATTGTCATCATCCTCATGTTTATAATTTTTTAAAGTCATCTCAGGGTGGCCTGAGAAAGTGCATAGATGGACTTGGTATGATTATGACCAGGATTATTCTTGTAATCATGACCGTAATGTTACAAATGATGTGATAAAAGTCCTCATTGGTCCGTAGTGCATTGATGGGATGAGTTGTTGGCATGATCATGACCATTGATGAATATACTGAATGTCCTCGCCCGTAGTGCATGGATAATTTGTGGTCGTGATACTAAAGAATATCCTTGGCCATAGTAGTGAGGGGTGATTCGATGATGTGGATTATTTATTGTCGAGTCTCAAATGATAAAAGTGATGAAAAACCTTTAAATCATAAAAGATAGTAGATTTTATTCTCTATTTGACTCTATTAATGGATCGTTGTTCCATTGCAGCTTAAACTTGATGTTTGTTATATTGTATCGTTTAACATTTGTTTAAGGCTAATGATAATTTATTCGCATTATCTTAGTCATAATATTTCTTATCGGGCTAGTTGAGCTCACCCTTTCTTTCACCGTTCTCTTCGTGAAAAAAAAATACGTGGGACAAGTCTGGGAACGGAGTGATGGACCAAATGATAGTATTAGTAGTCCTCACTATTTTGTTAAATAGTGTGACAATAAATGTAATGAGGACTTATTCTGAGAGTGGATATTGTCTAGAAGACAATATTTGTATTAAAACTCACAGTTTGTATTATGTCGTATTTTACAATTTACGCTTGTATAATTAAGTTATATTTGATTTATGTACCATGTATTTGATTTACTCGTAATAGGTGATGTATACCTAATTTTGGGGCGCATAAAAGATGATGTTCTAAGTTATAGAACATGAATATTATGAATATAATGATGTTTAACATTAATAAATGATGTATTAGATAAGTTGTATAAGCATACTAAGCACACATGATGGAACTAATCGAGCATGTATGTGATGAATGAACGATAAAGCGCCGTGCAAGTGTTAATGAACTTAAAAAGTGTTTCAATTCAATTGAAATGAATATTATAAGATATAGAATGGATTTAATATAAAACCAATAAGTAGTCATAGCAAGACTTAAGCACTTGAATGAACTTGAGTTTGACTAAGAAGATATATAGTGAGTTATAAGTCTAAAGTGAACACAATCAAATTGAACATTGTGTATTGATTAATAGGAAGAGTTATAGGATGTAGATTAAAGTTTACATTACAACTACTATGCGTTACTATGTGACTAATAGTTGATGAGAATGATTATATAATTGTGTAGGGCACGTGAAGTACGAGATAATCGTAAGTCGTTAAACCGTTATTAGGTAAACAACGATCAAGGAAAGTCTTTCGGTTCCTATTTGCTATGTGAACTTGATTGTTTTAAATCATTATTGCCAAGAGCATGATGTGTTATATATATGTTGAATGTATGAAATGTTAAAGTCAACTTATGACTACGTTGATTGAGTAAAGCATGCCGATTGAGTAAGGAACTCAATCTTTATACATCTTTATACTTGTTATATGAATCGTAACATGTATGTTATGTTAGTCCAATGTTTATGATATATATGTTGAGCATGCTATTATGTGCTATGTGATGCATGAAAACCGTTAGATTTTTTTGGTTGTCGAAGCTCAACCTTGCAAATAACCACTTTTTCGTGTTCAAGATTCAAGGTAAAGTTATATGTTACTCCGAAAGACATGAATCGATGTGATACTTGAAGATTCATATACACTTTGTTTGTGTTATTATTATTTGAACCATGTTTAAGGTTCCGAATAATGTATAAATGTTAAATTGTAATACGTTTTTGCGATGTAAACTATTGTAGTATTAAAATGATTACGAGATATTTAGATGTAAAGGTTGAAGGTTTTGGGGAACAAGAATAGTTTTTAATAGGAAATTTTAATTATTCCGCAAATTTTCAACGGTTGTATTATCGTTTAATGATGTAAAATTAGAGGTTAAATGTATTATTAACGACAATAGAAGTTGAGAATTAAATTGTATAAATTTTGGGGTCATTATACGGTTGGTATTAGAGTCAGAGGTTATAAACCTTAGGTAGGAGTACCTTAGGCTATAACCTTAAAGAAGAGAGGTGAAGATAATGAAAGAATAAGCTCAAATAGAGTTTGAACAATAGGAAGTAATTTAAGAAATTTTTAAAGAAAGGATTAAAACATGCGTGAGAGGATTCAAAGAAGAATCTCACAAGAGTTATAAGGAATATGAATGTGGGGTTACCCAACCCAATAATAAGGATGTAAGGTGATAATAATTAGACAATGTCTATAAGAAGAGAATGATAAAGAAGTTAAGAATAAAAAGTTATATTTAAGTATGGTATAGTTGTACTCTTTAATAGTTGATGTATGGTATCTGGGCTAAACGATTCCTTTCATAGAAGCGGAGGTATATACAAACTAGCAACTCGAACCTAGTTTTGTTGGTTGTTTGTGGGAAACCACTTAGCGTACCATATTGAAACTATTAGAGACTCGATGTGTACCAAGTATAGAAAATGGATACGTATGTTAAAAATGTAGAACTCGAATGAATTGTTGAGCAATATAAATAAAGTTAGAAAATTCTTCAAGGAAGAATTGTTATATAAACAAGAAAATTCAAAGAAGAATCTTGAAGATATATAAAGATAAGAAATGGGAGTTACCCTAACTCCAATTGCCAAGATAACGAATAATGATGAATAAACAAAGCCTGTAAGATTAAAAGCATAAATAAAATCGTAAATGATGAAAAAGAAAGAAAAGGGGATCGTAAAACAAAACGATCACGAGTTAAGGAAAGACTTTTAAGGGAGATGATTATAGAATAAGATCACGACGTGATCTGTTTAAGTTATAAAGGAAAGATGGTATGTAATATTTGAATAATTATAGCTTGATGCTATGAAGTTGATGTACTATGATATAGTACGAGATAAACTCACGAGGAGTTATAGATAATGTGATACAAGGAATTCGTATCGAGCAAAGAGCAAGTTAAGAGTAAGATAGAGTTAGGTGGGATTTCAATTGAGGACTCATGTGATGACTGAGTTGTACAAATCCTTGTATGGGCGAGGGTTTTTTGCTTGCACTCAATTTATCACATTGATAATTATTGGAATATTGGTGTTGCGTTATTATCGATGTTTATGTGGCGAAAAGGTGATTCTTTTCTTAGGTGTATGTTTGATAGTTAGAAACTATTTAGATTAGTCAGATATTATTAGGATTAGGTGCGATTCTTAAAACTAATGCATATGGTAGGTTCGTGACTCACAATAATATGGTATATTTTAACCCCTCGGCGAATGGACGCTTATGGTCCTGACTAGGATAAGTTCTTAAACTCATATTATTGTGGCAAGTTCACGAATTTCCAATGTGCAGTAAGTTTGATGAACTATCTTTGGGGTATAGATAAGTTATGAATGAAGAATTGAGAATTGTGGGAATATATAAAATTATTAAGCAATGGATCAAGATATAGAAAGTGGAGACATAGGTTTTCCAAATCTTCTAGCTTTGCTAGATTTTTGAAATTTATTAACTTTCGTGTACAATGGTTATACTTTTGATTTTTTGAAAAATGTTGGGTCACACTAGTGAACCAAAGAATTTTTTTTTAAACAAGTGCTATTATTCGCATATCTATCTTTGTTTGTTTGACTAGATAAAAAAATGATTTTAAAATTTTCAAAATATATTTTAACTATATGTATTGGGTGATATGATAAACGATGGAGTCATCAATGCAATGGAACTGGTGTTGGATGTGATCATACGATCGTCGACCCACTATGGAGAGATGTAGTATGACAACGCCATAATCATGACGCCATTAAAAGATTTTTGAGATTTCTTTATGATATGAGAATATATATATATATATATATATATATATATTTGATTAATGTCCGAATTGTTGTAGATGTCCTAATTGTTGTAGAAGCTCTATGCTATTTGATTGACTAGATGAATATTGAAAGATGTTCATAAAATTCAAGCGTTTCTTGAGAAGTTATGCCAAACCAAATTATTTTGGTGCGGATTCGAGATGTTGAAAAGTCGAGGTGAACAACCCTATAAAGGGGACATGTTATCGGAGACAATGGTTAGAAAGTAACGATATAGTCAATTACGATGTTAAGATGTAATATGTTGTGCACTGACGTAGGGTACGATAAGGTCGATCACCTAGAGTACTTGCAGAGAGTGTTTCGATCTCGTGTGATTGCTAAACATTATGTTAAAGATGGTTTATGATGGTGATGTAATCGTTAAACCCGGAGAAGAGTTCAAGGTCCAGTATAGTCTTATGGCTATTAAAGGTTCAAGTCGAGATACTTGATAACCTAAGGTGATGTAGTTCAAGGTCTAATGACCCCTCAAAGACACGATTTGGAATCTTTTAAATTCACATTATTCATATCGCTTCCCAATTATTGAGCAATTGTGAAAGATTCTTATTATTCTAAAAGGTGAAAGTGGAAAGGATGAGGAAATTATGCAAAACATAATAATTTCAGGAAAGAAATGAAATTCTAGAAGAAGAGAAAATGTGAAACTCTTAGAAGAGGAAGAGGTGAGGAATATGGTGATCTTAGAAAGATCCTTAGAGAAAGAATTTGGTTGTAGGACCTAATGAATAAATAAACATTAACATAAAATCTATTTTGATAAGTGGAATGAACATATATTAGTAAGTCAAAATTTTGAGGATGAAATTTTTTAGAAGAAGGGTGAACGTAATGTCCAGAGAGTTTGAGAATATAGTACATGATAATGATCCTTAGAGAAAGTAATGATCGGGTCAAAGAATATGTAATACTCAAACATAATCAAGTCTAAGTAAATGTTATGAAATAAAACTTACAAGAATTTATTATGAATAATGGTGGTAGTAAGAAATATAAAACCTATATTAAGGTAATGTGATGAAATTATTCAACGATAAATTTTGAAAAGAGATTTGGTGAAAACCGAGTAAGGGAGGTTTCATTGATTCCGAGGATGGAATCCTTATAAGGGGGGAAAGATGTGACAACCCGAATTTTTATAAATTATTAAAGTAAGAATTTAATAATTAAAATTCTTATTATGAGATGTTTTGAGTTTGAGTGTGTATATATAATGCGTGTTATATATGTTGAAATATATGACGGTGTGAAGAGAAATATATATTCATATATTGGGAAAGTGAGGTTTAATAGTTAAGTTAACTATTGAAGGAATGAAATGAATTTAGTAATTAATTTTAAATATTTATTGAATTAAATAAATATTTTAAAACTATTTATTTATTGAGATAAATAAATAGTTGATAAAATTTTGGTGAATTAATTTAGTAACTAAATTGATTAATGTAAATTAAATTGAGTAATGATAATTTTATCTCAAGGATTTAATTTAAGGAAATAATTAAATTAAATCAATTGCTTAATATTTAAGAAAATAATTAAATTAAATGAATTGTTTAATTTATTTGGAAATAAATAAATTAAATCAAGTGATGTTTCTAATTTATTAATTAAATTAGATATATAATTATCAAAATAATTATAATAAAATTAGAATTGTTATAATTATTATTATAAGCTATTTAAATTGGTGGCAAGTGTGACAAATAAAAACTATATAATAAAAATAATATAAAAATAATCTAGTAAAGGAGTTTTGGGGTTAGCCAAACAAGGCCCCTGTGGCCTTTGGATTATTTCTAACCCGACGCAAAACTTTGGGTTTGTGACTTTGACGTTAGTGGGAGTTAGTATATTTTTTTACGCTTATTATTTCTTTCTCCTAAGCCTTAGAGCAGAGAAAGAGAGTTGTGAGGGAGAGAGTGATTCTCTCTGTTTATGTTGCTAAAGAGATGGAGTATCAAGGTTCTTATTATTCTTCTTCCCAACAATCATGGATTCAAGGTATAAATTTCTACTAATGTTCAGGTTTTGATTTCTTAGTGATTATCTACGTAAATTAGTAGTTATATTGGATTTATACATATATGTATGTTGTTATAATCTGCTAATTATCAATTGTGAGTGTTATTTGATGATTAAATTCATGAAATTTGGGTTTATAGGGAGAAAAGTTTATAACATTGTATGTTTATGAAAAATGGCTTAAGAAAGTACGAAATTTTATGTCTAATATGTGTTATAAACTATAAATTGGTATTGGATTATGTTAGTATGTGAAGAAACAAAAACGACGTAGTTTAAATCGTGTTAATTGGTTAAGAAACGAAGCCGTGGCGATCAAATTCGCTAAATGTGTTTAAAACATGAAATAGTGTATGAACATGGAGTTTTGGGCTTTAAACTATGGTTTCAAGGATTTAAATTTTCTAAAATTATTGTTTGATTGCTTTAAGATTGGTATATGTATGATAAGTAAATGTTTATGAGAAATCTATAGGTTTTACATCTTAATTTAGATGTTAATAGTAGTAATTAGTCCGGAATTTAGTTATTCTATTCTTCGTGGTTGGGTGTTCGTAATTTAGAGCCCCAACGCCAAATTTTTGCGCCCAAACGCCTAACAACAAATAAGCTGAAGTTCGCGCCTTAACGCTGGAATTCACGCCTTGCAACTTTGGAATTCACGCCCGACACCATCATCTCACGCACCGCTTTGAAAAAGTGGTGCAGGTTGGACAGTTTTGACCTCCTGTAGTAAAATGGTCATAACATTTTCATATGAACTCCGATTGAGGTGATTTAAGATGATCCGGAACGAGGACGAATATACCTACAACTTTTGTTCTTTAAGTTTTCAATTTGAGGTCTTTAGGAAGGGTCAAAACGGTCATTTTAGGACTGTTGTGTTTTTGGGGACAATATCGGGCATGCACGTATGCAAGTGTAGTGCTCTTGACGATAAAAGATGTTATTCTAAGTTATAGAACATGAATATTATGAAATATAATAATGCTTAACATTAATAAATGATGTATTAGATAAGTTGTATAAGCATACTAAGCACACATGATGGAACGAATCGAGCGTGTGATGAATGAACGTCGAAACACCGTGCCAAGTGTTAATGAACTTAAAAAGTGTTTCAATTCAATTGAAATGAATATTATAAGATATAGAATGGATTTAATATAAAACCAATAAGTAGTCATAGAAAGACTTAAGAACTTGAATGAACTTCGAGTTTGACTAAGAAGATATATAGTGAGTTATAAGTCTAAAGTGAACACAATCAAATTGAACATTATCAGGTATTGATTAATAGGAAGAGTTATAGGATGTAGATTAAAGTTTACATTACAACTACTATGCATTGCTATGTGACTAATAGTTGATGTGAATGATTATATAATTATGTAGGGCACGTGAAGTACAAATAACTGTAAGTCGTTAAACTGTTATTGGTAAACAACGATCAAGGCAAGTCTTTCGGTTCCTATTTGCTATGTGAACTTGATTATTTTAAATCATTATTGCCAAGAGTATGATGTGTTATATATATGTTAAATGTATGAAATGTTAAAGTCAACTTATGACTACGTTGATTGAGTAAAGCAAGCATTGATTGAGTAAGGAACTCAATCTTTATACATCTTTATACTTGTTATATGAACTGTAATATGTATGTTATGTTAGTCCAATGTTTATGAGATATATGTTGAGCATGCTATTATGTGCTATGTGATGCATGAAAACTGTTAGATTTTTTTGGTCATCGAGCTCAACCTTGCAAATAACCACTTTTGCAGTTCAAGATTCAAGGTAAAGTTATATGTTACACGAAAGACATGAATCGGATGTGATACTTGAAGATCCATACACTTTGGTTGTGTTATTATTATTTGAACCATGTTTAAGGTTAGAATAATGTATAAATGTTGAATTGTAATAACGTTTATGATGTAAACAATTGTAGTATTAAAATGATTACGAGATATTTAGATGTAAAGGTTGAAGGTTTTGGGAACGAGAATAGTTTATAATAGAAAATTTTAATTATTCCGCAAATTTTCAAGCGGTTGTATTATTGTTTAATGATGTAAAATTAGAGGTTAAATTTTCAATTGATTTGTATTATCGTTTAATGATGTAAAATTAGAGGTTAAATTTTCAACGGTTGTATTATCGTTTAATGATGTAAAAGTTGAGAATTAAATTGTATGAATTTTGGGGTCGTTATAGTTCAAGAACCATAAAATACTATAAGTCAAATAAAAGGAACCTATGGATGTAACTATTGTATTCACAACCTAATCGTAAATCTAGAATAATAACGAAGATACCTGGGAGGTATGGATTCATCATGGATGATGATGATGAGGTATGTATCATAGAAGAAGATGATCCGATTACATACGATGAGGTAAGAGTTATAGACACTCACGAAATGGATTGACGCAAGCTTCTCAAAAATGGAACATTGGTTTTGATGAAACAAATCAAAAGAGTTTGATTTTATCACAAATAAGAATGAACCTAGTGTGTACTAAAAGGGTCGAATTGGAGCTCAGAGTATATTCCTAATATTATATGTTGATATACTTTGGATAAAGAATGACATACTAATGCTACAATCAATAAAGATAAAGTTGTATAAACATTCCTCCATGAATGATTTGGGAAGAGTATCTTAATTGGGGATAGAAATCTATATAGATAGATTTAAAAGGATGCTCGACTTAACCCAAGAAACGTATATTCATTTGATGCTAAAGTCATTTAGCATGGCAAATTCCATGGGAATTCTCATGTTGATGAGCCCTCGAGTGTATCTCTTTAATAGTCCCCATAGACTCATAAAAGAGAGATCACATGAGTAACTATCATGTATCCAATGAAATATAACGGACCTGATGTTGATCGGTCAAATTTTGGAGAAGTTCAAAGTGAGTTAGTGATAAACATCTTAAAGTACTTAACCAAAGACTAAGGATGTTATCATATTCATGGTGGGTCCGAATTAAAACTAGAGGACTTCACAGACTCAAGTTTTTTTTAGATGCACTAAGACGACATAAAATCCACTTTAAGGTAAAGCTTACCTTGAATGGTGGTGCAAGTTGAATTGGAAGGTTTCAAACAGCAAAGAGTTGTTAGTTTAGTGATAAAGACAAAGTATATAGCTTTAAATGAAGTCGCAAGTTGATTGTTTGGATGCAAAGTATATGACAGAACTAGGAATAGTTCCTAAGTCTCATCTTGGATCCGAACATGTGTTGTGGCCTTTTCATTTGATTATAAGAATTATTGAAAATGGGAAATCAATATAGAAATAGTGAACTCTCAAGAACAACATTACATATCCATTAACTAAAGCTTATCCAATGGCAGGATAATCGTCACTTAGAGAACAAGGGTATGAGATACCATGGCGATTGGCATTAGTGCAAGTTGGAGATTGAAAGTATTATGCACACAAGCCAATCATGTTTGATGATAAAGCATATACTTTGTAACAATCTTATTCATTTATTAATAAAAATATTAATTTATTAAAGCTTTTAATTATCTACATGATCTTTCGCTTTTATAATATGTGATAAACTCACGCTTTTAAGCAATGCTTTTAGAATAATGATGATTATCATTCTAATGAGATCTAAATTCTTAGAAAGCTTAAAACTAAAATAGTTCCCAATCGTTGGATTACTAAATTGGGGATTAGTGAATCCAAATAGATTGGTACATATATGTTGCTTGCTCATTGGATGAGGATGATTGATCTCATGATCATTTGTGTGGAGACACTAAAGCAAGTATGTAGGTTCTTATTAGAGAATAAGTTCATCGAACGTGGCTAGCTAAGGAATACCTAATGTAGTTTTACTTCACTGTTAATAGGATTCTGTAGTGATAGTAAGACAAGTGATCCTTGGACTTGAGATCATCATAGTATCTTGTGTATGATGAGTTATACTTTGACTTATTCCTTAAGACCCTTAGGGTATATCAAAAGGTATACTTGGATATAATAAGTTGTACATGGAGATAATGTCCGATCAATAAATAATCTACCGCTTCTACTAAAAGAAGAGAAATGTCCTATGTGATTCAATAAATGACAACCCAAAGAGTCCTTGGCCAAGGCGTAATAAAATTAGAAAGGAGTTTTAATTTGCATTATTTGAAGTTGTGCATTTAATTAAATAAAATAAGACTTTCGACAAAGAATTCTAAGTCTTATATTTAATCGAGACATCAGTATGGTGGAAGGATTGAATTTTACTAAGTAACTATTTACTCAAAGGTTCTTTAATGATTAATGTTGAAATCTATATTATTTGGAAAGTCGTTAATCGCTAGTGGAGGCTTATCCCTATCAGTAGAGTAAATATTATTTATTTAAATAAATTAATAGTTTAATTTATTTATTTAAATAAGATTAGAATTGTTCTAATTGATTTATTCACAACTACTTTAATATGGAGAACCTAAAGGGTCACACCATAAAAGGAAGAATAATTATATAAGAAGTTAATGGCATAATCGTAATAATATGTTAAATGTATTTAATTTAATCTATGATGATAGAATAAATTAAATAGCTTAATATTTATTATTTAATATTTTAGAAATATTAAATATATAAATTAATAAGAGGAGTTATTAATATTATTATAATTATTATTATTTTAATTTCTAAATAGTTAAAAATTAATTTAATATAAGTACTCTCATTTATTCCTAATAAGATTAGGAGGCTAATTAATTAAAGGATTTTAATTAATTATTCCTAATAAAATTGGGAGCATAATTAATTAAATGAGTTTAATTAATTAAAATAAAATCCAATTACTTAATTGTTAAGGAGGGTTGCCCACATCTATAAATAAGAGGAGTTTAATTATGGGTGAGGTGGTTGACACTTTTAAAATGAGTTAATACGTAATTCCAATAGTTGGGAGAGTACGCTCTTTTTCTAAGAGAGAGAAAAACTAGGTTTTTCCAAACACTCATCTTCTTAAGTCTTTCTTCTTCCTTGGCGGATCACCTCTAGAGGCTAAACACTTGGGTGGATAACATTGATCAAAGGAAGGAACCAAACCCGGTGGATTCAAGTTGAACACGAAAAAATATTGGAGGTGAACTTGTACCGAGGAAGCTCGAATCTTCAAGGGTGTGATTCTTGTTCTTCATATTTTTCATGTAATTAATAATTGTGCATAAAGGATTATTCAGTATATGGTTTGTAAAATTTTTAAACTCGATTTTATCACATTTCTACTTATTTTGTACAATTTGATTACGTTCATGAATATTACAAACCTAACAAGGACAATGGTAAAGAAGCGAGCTTTGGAGTAGTTATTTCTATAATGATAGGAATGTATTATTATTTGGTTGTAGAAGAACTTATTTATATTAAGCTATGTTTAATTTATGTTGTGTTGTATTATGTATTAGTTATGCCTAAACAAAGGTGTTTAATTATGATTAAGATATGTAAGAGATGTTTAAGTTCTGAGCCCTTGGGACAAGAATAATTATGTTATAACAATTTAATTTAATATATTATTCATTTGTGTGAGATTTAGATTTTATTACGAGAGTTAAGACGTGAAAACCAAATTTGAGACAAGTGTGGTCCGAATCGGGGCATCACGGGTTGGTATCGAGTTTGTAGTTATAAACATTAGGGAGCGAGAGTCCTTAAATTATAACTTAGGAGAACTTAGAAGATAAAGAGAGATGAAACTCATGTAGAGTTTTCCTAGAGAGAGAGACTTGGTGTGTTATGAAATATAATTTCATTATATACAATGAAATTATGTTTATTTAACATTTTGATGGAGTTGTTGTTTGTTTGTCTTATGTTGGTGGTTGTAGGATGACTAACATGGGAGGTCATAGCCAGTAGTAGTAGAGGAGGAGCCGTGTGACATACACGTGGTATTTGAGGCACCATTAAAAGCGGAACCTATATCAAGAAGTGGGCCCCTATTATTGATGACGATGACGAGAAGGAGGAGATAGAGCCATTACCCGAGGAGTCTGATCCAGAGGAGGAGCCTATAGAGGAGGAGCCTATGGAAGAGGAGGTTGAGCCCATGGAGGACTCCGACGAGGCTACTTTCAAGATCGAATGTTGGGGAGTATGAGGAGTAGATTTTGGAGTTATGATATAGAGTTGAGGAGTAAGAGGTCGAGGCTGGGGAGAGGGACTCTGAGTTCTAGAAATTGAGGGACGAGGACCATCGGAGGAAATTAGTAATACATGAGATGGAGGTAGAGATCACACAATCGAAAGGAAGCAAGGATCCGGATGGGGACTTTGTTTCCACCGATCGGTGGCTAAGAATGTAGAGTTGGGAGGAAGTTGGAAAAATAGAAGCGAGAGAGAGTTGAGCGAGAGGACTAAGAAGGAGGCTCTCAGACTCGATTAGAGATGGAGGTGTCGGATAGGATTCATTTCGAGGAGAAGTGGGAGGAAGCCAATGATAGGCAAATGACCTAGAGGATGAGGTGCGGCAAGTGAGGGAAGATGAACAAGATGGGCTATACGGTGTGCACATCTATAGAGATTGATCGATGGGGTGAATCATTACCCGATAGAAAGCGAGGATGCAGACCAGACTCACCATAAGCCGTGATTTGGTGGGGCACATCACTTCAAGGAGTACCAGAGCGTCGTGGGCGCGGGATGATAGATTGAGTCTATGTGTTAGAATTTAGTGGTTGTAGTATTGTATTTATTTAAGTGATGTTTAAATGTTATTGTTGAAATCTCAGTCTTTTATGTAAGATGTGAGATAGTTGTAAGCCCCCAAGTTTTTAAAAAATATTAGAGGGTAATATGTGGGTGTTGTCCCTGTCTTTTGTTTTAAGAGGGATAAAATGTTGTCATTTATAGAAGTATGCTAGAAAGGATCATGTAATTATTTGGCATATGAATATAAATGATCTTATTTCGTAAACGTGTTATAAAATTTTATTCCTTTTCATTTGAGAAATGTTTAAGTAATATAATTAGATAATAAAATGAAAATTTTATGATGCAAAAAATGCAACGACCGGACGTAGAATAACCGCCTCGTAAGAGTCGGTTAATGATGAGAGAGGACCGAAGAGATCCGATATAGAGGCTTGTAGATTTATTAGGGGAAGCTCTTAGGGGAAGAAATGAACCGGTACCACCTGGTTCCCAAGTGGTTCAAGTTATAAACTTTAAGGATTATAGGAGTGTAGGACCATCGAAATTTGTAGGAACAATCAACCCTATCGTGGCTCGGACATGGATCAAAGAGATGGAGAAGGCTTTCACCATCGCTCGTGTGGGTGAAGACCGTAAGAGGCTACTTTTTACAACCTACATGATGAGAGGTGAAGCAAAATACTTGTGCAAGTCCGGCCTAGCTTCTATGTAGCGATCTTGGTTTTCACTAGGAGCGTGTGATCGCTACTCCTTAGTACAAGCCAAGCGAGGTCGTGCTAGCTTCATAAAGAAGATCTATTTTCGTAAATAATTTGAGGGCTCATGTATGCTTATAGTGTTACTTTAACTTACATTATATAACCAAAGATACTATCTAATATGGTAAAAATCATGTTAAATGATAGAATTGAATGTCTAGTAAGAGATTATGAACTTACAATGTGATAAGTCCAAAAGATGTTTCTTAACTATAATGCAATAAGTAGAAACTATATTGTTAACTTTGTAGTGTCTTATAAACCGATGTTGTAATATAAGTACACAAGGTATATGTAAGGAGTATACAACAAACTTAGATGTTTATGTATGCATTTAAACTTACATGTCATGTATGAGCATATGTAACTAATGAATATCCTATACGCGCACTATATTATGTTAGGCTTCGAAAGAGTATTGATAAGCTATATTTTGGTAAACTATGCTTGAGGTAAGTACTCGAACCTTACTCTTTATTGAGCATTACATGAACTTGTGCTATTATTGATCGTATAAGTAGAACTTTGAAAGTATAATACTTCATAATCTAGAAATGAATTGGTTTACAAACCTTGATTCTAACAAAAATTGTTCATATATATGATGTGAAAGAAAAGCTGTCTAAGCCATTGCTTCGACTAGACTATTGGTATTTGATCAAAAGTTATCTAAACCAAATTAACTTGGTGCGAACTCTTATAAATGAGTTGAACAACCCTCTTGTTAGGGAATTATAAATTATTGGGGAATCGACGTGCGCATATGAGAAATACTAAATGATATGCATGACATAGGGTAATTTAAAGTGATCACCTATTGTACTTCGTTTTTATAGAGTTATCGGTTTAGTACTATTAATTATAGAAGAAGTTCATAGTCCTTAGTGACCGCTTTCGTAATTCATTACTTTGAAATCTTGGATTGATTAATCGTTGAATATTATTGATATTTTCTCGTCCATAGTAACTATTCTTTGGTAATCATCGATACTTCTTGCTATCTAGAACTATCATTATTGATATACCCTTTAGAAATTTAATACTACATTGATTTCCTTTTTGTTATATTACTTATTGGGCAAATTTGTTGTTCATCCTTGCTTTCCTAAAACTTTCGATTCAGCAGAGCGTGGCTAACCCTCTAGCAAGGACAAGGGTAAAGAGAAGGCTTTGGAGTAGTTATTTCTATAATACTAGGAATGTACTATTATTTTGTTGTAGAAGAACTTATTTATATTAAGCTATGTTTAATTTAAGTTGTGTTGTATTATGTATTAGTTATGTTCAAACGGTGTTCAATTATGATTAAGATATGTAAGTGATATTTAAGTTACAAACCCTTGGGATAAGAATAATTATGTTATAACAATTTAATATATTCTATTATTCCATCGTATGAGATTTGTATTTTGTTATGAGAGTTAGTACGTGACAACCAAATTTGAGACAAGTGTGGTTTGAATATGGGGGCGTCATAGTTGTTGACATCCGATGCCATTACATGGGTTCCTTACTCGAGGACCAGTTGACAATTGGCTTCGAGAGTGGTTTCCACTAGTGTCGTGTGTGTATTGTCCACTGCCGATTTCTCTCTTCTGAGATGGAGGTTGGGAGCTCTATTTAGGAGAGCTCGCTATTAGGAGAACTACATGAGAGATTTTCATTTTGATCTTTCCTCTTGTCGAGCTTCATTGGCCTTTGTCGCATGACCGATCATTAAGGTCCCATCACGGTGTTGATGGCTTTACTTTGTCGTAAGGACCTTTCACTCAGAGGCTTTTTACCACCGGTGGTTCCTCACACCATTGGATCCCGCACCGTGCCACACAATTTATGGGGAATATGGTTCCTAGTCTCCATCGTGATGGCCGGAATGGATTTCCGTGTTCAAGAGTGTACTCATCCGATACATATTGATTGTTTTGACCCAACGGTTGGACTAGGCACATTTCATTATCCGGAATTTGGGTAGAGATCCTTCCGAGGCAGATACTTTTGATCCTTCCATTTCTGGGTCGGCCCTTGAGTGGCCCATATTCGATGGTTTTCCAAAGATATATCCTTCATTGTATTGTTCTCGATATCCCATTGGTAGAGATTTAGTGACTCGGAGGAGTCATCATATGGATAGGTTGGATGATGTGAACATCAACACTATTGACTTCTTCTAGTGCATTTTTGCTATATCTTTTGACAGCCCTCTGTTAGATATTGGCGGTGTGTGCCCGATTCTCGTTATATCTTTTGATAGGTCTCTATTAGTTATTGGCTACCGTGTGCCCTATTTCCTTGTATTTTTAGTTATATAAAGAGATGATGTATTTAGATGATGATATAATTAGGAATGTATGTATATTATTTTCCATTCCTTACATCATATTGTCATCTGTTGTTTATCATGCATGCATTATGTTATGGACATGCATTTCTAGAGATGAGTTTAGCATTGACCTGGATGGTCTTATGACCTCGCTCCACGAGATGTCGCCATCCATTGTTAGCCAGATTGAGCATACCCCACTAGTGTTGGTGGTATCTTCCTAGAGATTGAGTTCGACAGGTTTATCCTCCCTAGATCGGAGATGGTTGATCGGTTGTTGCATCACTCTATGACCCTCCTGACATTTCGTGTTCAATCGTGGATTTGTAGAGGGCACGCTAGAGCATTGGGTACCGACAGTGAGGTATTGATTTGATACCCATGAGTTGACTCCTACATTGGAGGAGTATGAGCGTCTTTACGGACTTGTCATTGGATAGACCTTGCTTTCGGATGGTCATCGATGACATGAGTACAGTAGTTTATGACCTTGATGAAGCTTAAGGTGCAGAGAGTTTCCGGGCGAGATTTCTTAAGGCATGTAATCGTCCATGAGTTTCTTGATTGAAAAATTTGGGTCATTGGTGTAACACCCCGAAATCTGATCTATTTTCACACCCAGATTCCAAATGACGTTACGATCCCACTTTTTTTCCAAACATACGTCATTATATAGCCAAATATAACAACATGCATTCTCAAATCCCGTGTTCTAATACCTTATAACCTCGTTTATTATAAATAATGATAATTACATTATTCTTTACATCTTACAAGAGTGACTTTCATCCGCCACCAAGGATAAATAACAGATTCATTAAACTAATCTATAGTTCAATTAAACTATTCTAAAGTACAAGTCTTGGCTTCGATCTTTATGCTCATTCATCTACGAATGGCACTTCATCCGGATACCGATCAACTTGATCTTTATGGGATCCTTAAGTTCTTTCAAACATCGCTCGCTAAAAATGTTATTATTTAAAGCAAGTGTGAGCATTTAATTGCTCAAAGAAGTCATAGAAGTTGAATAAACAACTTTAAGAATTTAAACATTCTTTTAAGACTTCAATAATAGAACAAAGATTATGAAGTAACTTGAATAATAAGAATAATTTTGATTCCTATCATCTCAAAACATTAATCACATTCACTTTGAAATACTTTCATTCTTCTACTCTTTTCATAAACATCCTGCCTAGCTAGAATCATTAGCACATATATAATCAATAACGATTCATGTATAAACAAAACATTCTCATATAAATAGTTCAATCACATAATGATTGCATCTAATAGAAACACTTTGAATTGTTAAAATTGTGGCACAAGGTCTCATACATTCTACCACCTTGTACAAATATCACACATTTGCACATAAACAAAAATTCTCAAGTTCAACATCCGAGAAAGTTTAAGAAACTAGCATTCATTAAAATATGAATGAAGTTAGGAAACTTTCTTACGCATACCACAAACGACTTATAGTTTACATCGAATTTCTTATTCCAATCCCTATATATCATTACTTTCTTGATAAATCATATCTTACTTACTACCTTTGTTAACGCCTCAAGTCATATAACCAATGCATACTTAGAACATTCGCTCGATTAATAATACGATTCACGAGAATTGTTTACGATTCTCGCATTCACGTTGCTAGTCACTTAATCTCTTTTTCAACCTTTATCTAAGGTTTTAATCACTCTCATTCGTTATCCATTACATGAACCCCATATTCATTACTCTTTCTTAATGTCAAAGCCATATTATTCGTTGTTTGCTAAGATCGATCATTCATCGCAACAACGTTGCATTCACAACATCTATATGCTTTACACTTATCTCTCATTACAACATCATAACATCGAAATGTTATACATTACCCTCGCCACTCAATGTCTAAGGAATCACAATCATAGCAATGCCCCACGCTCATTTTATCGCGACTACGGTCCCCGGATATCGATTACGTATTTTATGATTACATTCTTTATCTTTTAATCCGATTCAATCTTTCCATTCAACCTTTACTAAAGGTTTAAATTACTTGCTTAAGTGCTACATTACGTGAACTACACGTTTGTTATCTTTCCTTACACTTCCCCTAGGAGTTGAAAGCGCTTAAAAGCTCATCATCGGGCCTTGACACCGCACCGATGTTATGGCACTTTGGTCCTCTTCTTTCTCTCTCATTTGAAGCGCCACTAAGCAATAGTTTGAATGCTTATCTAAATACTGTGGCGCCAAGCCTAGAATTTTGAAATTTTTTCTAAGTCTTGAACCGGTTTGAGACGCTTACTTTACAATCCCATAACTTATTCATTATAACTTAGAATGAGGTTGTTTCAAAGCCATTCACTTCCTTATCTTACGACTTCAACTTCCCTCGGATAGAAATTTATTTCAATCCGTTAATATACCATTCGATTGGCTTAAATTTCATTACTCGTTTATTTTACGTTAATAATGTTCTTCGTTCGTTTGTCCATAATTTGGTCATTTGAACTCAGAATTCATTCATTTTTGAGTCCACGACTCAAGTTTTCTACGTTCTCTTACATTCATATGAAGCCCTACACCTTCGGGTTCATTTACATACTTTCTACTTCTCGTTTATCTTTTACTAAATTTTTGCCATAACTTAACCGTTATAACTAAGTTTAATCGGTTCTTCATGAACGTTTCTACCATTCCTAACAAAGCAATAAGCAACTAACTTATACGCGATGGTTTTAAACTTGTCCATTAACAACAAGTTATAACTACGATGGTTTTAAATTTGTCCATCAACAACGTTCTTCGTGTTCTTCATTCCTTCTTCATTTCTAATCCATACTTTGATTATGATTTCACTTTTTCTTAAAATTTGGTTTTATAAAACACTATTCCTTACTTATTTCATTGAATTGTTCATATGATTCATTTGACCGCTCAAATTCATTACTTAGATTCATACTTCCTTAAGAAATTTATAAACTAAACTTTTAATTCTTATTTTCTTCTTTTTTCTCATGATTTCAACCATATGAAATCATTATTAACATCTTTTACTTCTATCTTCATTAAGCTATATTTTTAACATAGAAAACTAAAAGAAAATTTATATTAAATTAGGTTTTGGATTACCTTTCTTCTATAATCTCCTTCCGTTGGACAAAGTTTTCACTCTGCCAGCTTTTCCTCCTCATCCGACTTCTCTCTATCTCTCAAGTGTTGGTTAATTTTTCATTAACCAACAAATGAGCTTAAGCTTCTCTTATATAGAAAATCAAGGCTAGGGAAAATAGTCATTTTACCATAAAGTTACTATTCACACTCTCCTTACTGTTTCTAACCCCTTACTATTCATGAAGATTCTCTTGGAAGCTTCGTGCTTCCATCTTTGCGTAATTCGTTCGATAGTTAGAAAAATCTGCGATTCTAAATCCAAATATTTTGGATAGTTAGTCTTTCCTTTACTGACTTAACTTTTACGCATTCTTTGGATCTCTAAACAATTGAAAAATACTTTTTTTTGACATTAAGCGTTTTCCTTCACGTTTTTCCCTAATGAAGTTAACGAATGAAAAGTACATAATGATTACTTTTCGTCATTTTTATTTCGTCGATTTACGCACGTTTTTGAGAAAAACTTTTTCAACTTACTTAACTTTTCACGATATATTATCGTCAAATCTTTTCGATGTAATGTCATTTTGACATACCAAACTCTCGAAAAGATTTAGCTTATTCAAACCCTAACCCTTAGGGTTTCGCTCGAAGTGAATAAGTGCCTATTTCAGTATTTTTCTTAGAAATATTTTGTTCTCGATTTTTTTTGTCTTGAAAATTCTTACTCATTAAGTCCATTTCAGCTTGTAATCCTCCTGTTTTATAATCATCCTAAGTTCTAGAATGATTAATAAACACATAAGATAAAATATTATTAATAAAAATTTATTTTATTAATAATTATCTCTTTAAACTTAAATTCGGACAATTCGATTTTACGGGTTGTCACAATTGGATGTACCTATCTCTGCGGTACTCTGGGGAGTTCACCATTTTTGAGGTTTCTTGGCATACGCGCCCAAGCGTGGACATATACTCTTGATGTGTATAATGGCTTATATATACATGCTGGTTGTGCATGGACCACCTAGATATCGGCGTGATCATGGTAGTTCGTACTCTTCAAGAGGGACATACTATCTTCTCGATGATTACGGTAGAGACCATGAGGTCGACCATGTCTTGTCATGCCCATTTTGTGCGGATGTTTATAGGTAGTTCGGTCTTATCAGACGTGTGGTTTATGACACACTTGAGAGACCGATTAGCCCTATCGACGTCATGGGTACTATTTATCCCACGGGATAGCCATGTCATATTCCTTTCATTTGACCGAGTGTATAGATGCAACTTCTTGGTCAGATTTCTTGTCAAGGATTGAGGACCCGTTTGATATTTTTCCATGTTCGTGGCTCACTTTTCTATAGCATTATCACTCATATAGTTGGCATGGACTATCTTCCCTGGCCGGTTTGAGGGTGTGACCACGATATCATCTCATCGTGTTATGGTACAATTTGACCGGGCCAGGATATTAATCCCTTTAACGGGGCATTGGGTCACGTTATCATCTTAGCTTGTGTCGCAGAGGATTTGTTCAGATTTATACATGTTTTGTACACCGTGTGAGAGGGTCGATTTTTTGACTAGCCATCCGTGTCGTTCTCTCAGGGTATTCGCATGGTTGGAGGTAGAGATTACATCGATTAGGGTTGTATCCTCGAGTCGGTATTGATTACGATAATGGGGAGCCTATGGAGTACCTTAATTCTCCCATTGAGGATGAGCTATTTCTTTGGTTCTTCAAGAGCTCTGGTTGATTCCCGAAGATTTACGCCATCGCGTTCGTATTTTCATTCTATAGAATATTTAGAGCGAGTTTACATCCGATGATGTTTGAGAGGGATCGTGCTAGGGCCTTGATGTTGATAACTCTTTCTCGATAGAAATGCCACCTGGTTGAGAGAGATGATGCTTTAGTTCACGGTGTATATCGCTATTGTTGAGCGGGATGAGGCTTGATCATCCGTGGTTGTAGCTATTGTTGAGCGGGATGATACTCTAGCTACCGAAATGTCGCCACTATAAATAAGATCGCATTGAGATCTCACACTACTAACATTATGGTAGAGATAAGTGCATTCATTGATGAGCACCGGTATCACCATTGTAGATGGTAAAGAGATCTCCGGGCAGTAAATCTACCGAGAGGTATGCCATGTTAGACTTGAAGGCTCGGTTATCCATTGGTTTGTAGATTAGCTTTGATTTTTTCGCATAGACTAGGTTAACCCTTTTTGTCATGTATAAGACATATTATATGTATCAAACAATATTATATGGCATGGAAATATGTTTTGATTCACTTCCCTTTTAGTTATGCCTTGTTACTTGCTTGATATTTGCCTGTTCTCCAGGGCTTGTGATCTTGATGTATTTTGAACTCCTCCTTAATGGATGGACATTGAGATGTCTCGGGATATTTTAGAATAAATCGTTGATCTTTGTATCCCCTACCCTTCGATGTCTTGGGACTAGTTTCGAATGTGGTAACGGAGATGATTTTGTCTTTCCTCTTTGAGGTTGACCGCACAAAAATGGTCATTCCAGTACTCCCTTGTATGGAGGAGACCATGTAGTTCCGTCTCTTATGGATTGGTGTTTCCCTTTAGGGATTCATCCATGACTTAGATGGTCGCCGATTTTTCTCTCATTTGTCTTTGGGAGACCGTGTAGTTCCATTCTTCCGGTCTAAGCCAATGAGGTATGGTTTAACCGCCCATAGATGGTCATCAATGTATTCTCGTGTATTGGGTAATCGTGTAGTTCCATCTCTTATGGTTTGATTTGAAAGTTTCAAGGATGATCCTAGTACCGATTGATGTGGTTTTGTGTTTTTGGTAGGGGTGAGATCGCACCGTGAATTGCCGCCTACATACTCCTATTGATAAGGGGAGATCGGTTGCGTAGTTCCAACCTAGCGTGAAAAGGTTGAAAGTTGTATATGGTAAAGAGGGTTTTTGTAAAGGTTAGACCAAACTATAAAATGGTCGCCACGCATTCTCCAGTGTATTGGGGAGATCGGTCGTCAAGTTCATCCTCGATGGGACAAACTTGAAAGTCAGTATGTAGTGAGAGGTTTTGAAAACTGAATTTAATGATGGATTTGATCCGAACTGGGATGCTAGTTTACGGTGTAACTTCGGACATAATATCATTTGATGACGGTCGAGTTGATGAGTTGGGGAAATTCCTCGCCATCCATTTCTTGAAATCTGAGGGCTCCTCCCGTCAATACCTCCTTGAAAACAAACAGGGCTTCCCGGTTTGGGGAAATTTTTCGTTAGATTGATCTTGTTTGTCAAGGAGTTTCTTCAAGACCAAGTCATTTTTTTTTGAATCGCCAGTAGTCGGACTTTCTTGTTATAGGATCTAGCAATCCTCTGTTGGTATAATTAACCATGGAGGATGGTCGTGGCAACCGCCTTTCATCTATTAGAGACAATTGGTGGTAATCTTGATCTTGTAACCATTGGTCTTCATCCATCCGAGCATCTATCAACACTCTTAGGGATTCCATTTCCACCTCTATAGGGAGCACTACTTCCATGCCATAGGTTAACGAGTAAGGGTTGCCCGGTGGAAGTGCACATTGATGTTCAGAGGCTAATAGAGTCGAGGCAACAAGTCAGGGACATCTTTTGCATGATCTTTTGATATTCTTATTAGCCACTTCCACAACACCATTCATCTTTGGACGATAGATGATGGAGTTGAGATACTTAATATGGAATTTATTGCATAATTCCTCCATCATTTGGTTGTTGAGGTTTTGGTATTATTGGATACAATCACCTCCGGTTGTCTCAGACGACAAATGAAATTATCTCCGATGAAACCAATGATCACCTCTTTAGTAAACCTGGAGGAAGAGGCTACTTCTACCCACTTAGTGATGTATTCAATCATGGTGACGATAAATCGATGACCATTGCTAGCTTTAGGCTCGATTAGCCCGATCACATAATCCCCACATTAAGAAGGGCTAGGTAACTCATATTCTAGAGCTCCCTTGGAGGGGCGTGGATAGCATTTCCATGAATTTGGCATTGATGACATCTCTTAACGTGATCATCACAATTAGCTTTGAGAGAGCTAGTAATGCCATGTTCTTATGATCTTCTTGACAAGTAGGGATGCTCATTATGATAAGTAGGTTTTATACCTACTAATTGGTTACTAACTCACGTGAATTATGCTCAACTTAAGTAGTTTTATTATGTTTTATTTGCATTTTATGTTTGTTTTTCAAAGATATGTAGTTGGAACCCCTTTTAGTAACGTAAGGCATGGAATAGCATGGATGGCATGAAGCTAGCAAAAGCATGGCAGTGGAAGTGAGAAAATGAGAAGGAGATCAAAAAATGGTGAAGTCGTATGAGGAAATGAAGAAGCAAGCTAGTAGCGAGAAAAAGCAAGAACAACAAGTAAAAAGACGGCAGAAGACATTAAGAAAAGAAGAATACATCATGCCGCCTCAAAGACAAAAAACACGTGCACCCGCCGCCTAAGGCAAGACAGAGAGGCATATTAAAGCTTCGCCACGAGCATCAACAATGAAGGAGTAGGCGCTCTCGCGCCTTACACTCGACATACATGCTTATAAGCGCCAACGCCTCGATTCCCTTTACACCATTACGCTGGCCGCCATGTGAGTCTTCTTCGATTTATTTTTGTTAACTTTTGTAATTTGAATTTGAGCGTGTTTTCTTTGAACTAAGACGATATGGTTGGCATCGACGTGGTTTTTCAATAGTTTTTTTATATCATTTTTCATATTATCATTAGGGTTCTTAGGTTTTAGCTTTTCTAGAGAGGATTTTGAGAATTTGATTACTACATTTTGCTCTTCTCTTATTCTAGATTACTAAATAAAATGTAGTTTTCATTTCTGGAGATTGTTGGTGAATTGGACAAGCTCGGAAACAAAACTTGCAAATTGGATTGCAGATTTGATTCTCTCATTTCTTCATAACTTTTGTTTGCATTTCTATTTTAATGGTTTGCTTTAATCCCATAATGGCTTTTGGTTCATAAATGAACTAAACTCCATTATGGGATTCTAATGGATTTTGATGCATAAATTAAATATGTATATCGATTGTATTATTGTATATTTATCATTGGATTTCCCATTATGGTTGTGCTTAATGAATGGATGTTTGATCACCATTCACATTGTATGCTTGTATGGATTTGAAAATGAAATAGAAGTATAGATTAGATCATAATGGCATATGTTTATTAAACTTATGGATGTTAGGCTTTGTGATTCGTGAACTGGATAGTATATATACCGTTTCACCATTTGAAGTCATTAAAAGATCTTTCATTTAAATCATATTTACTTTAAACTCACATAGAAATATAGTGATTTTGGTAATTGTGATGCTTACATGATTTCTATCAAATTTGGAGGTTATGTGAATTGGTCATAGTTCATTGAAAAATGGTTATGTTCCACTTTTGTGTTCTTGACTAGTTTTCCATGGTAAATAATTAAACATTAAAAGAGGGTTGCAGTTTAGATGAAACATTAAATGAAATTAGAATCCCATTCTTCTCCAATTTGATTACATCACTTTAGTAGTTATAATTTTTATTTCATGAATTAATTTAGAATTAAATTTAATTGAGTTGGTAGTTTAAGCATATAAAAATAGTGATTAAGTTGTTGCATGATAAATTAGATCTAACACCTTTTCTCGTCGATCGATACTTTTCTTACTCTATACTACTTGTTGACCCATGTATACTTGCATGAGTTAGAATCCTTTTGTTAAACTAAAAAGGAGACAACAAATTTTTTGACGCCATTCTTTGGGAATGCGTTTATTTTTAATATTGTCGTCATCAATTAAAGCTAAATTTGTGTGACTTAGACACACTATTCTTATCTTATTTCTATTTTTATTATTTTTTATATTTTAGGTACTTGTATACATTTTACGCACACGCCGATCGTCTAATTCGAGTTGACACCGCATAGGATAACATCAATGGCAGAGGTTGGAGATCGAGAGCACGAGAATATACAAGTACATTTTGAGAATACAACATCCAAAGATGGCAAAACCTAAGAGCAAAGAGAGGAACATGTGGCCTTAAGAGATTACTCGATCTTAGAACATTAATGGGTTCTGATCAAGCATAGTCAAAGGCCGACTATAGCAACCAACACTTTTGGGATAAAGCGGGCACTATTCAAATGGTGCAAAATTAAGTACATTTGGGGGGTGCGGCCATGATGACCCGAACAAGCATCTATTGAGTTTTATAGAGATATGTGACACTTTCAAGTTCAATGGGGGTGTCGAAGATGCAATTAAGCTCAGACTATTTCCATTTTCATTACGGGAAAAGGCTAGAAGTTGGCTCCATTCTTTGCCGTCAAGATCAATTACAATATGGGAGGACCTAGCACAAAAGTTCTTAGCCAAAATATTCCCGTTGGCTAAGATCGCTAAAATGAGGACATCAATTTCCCGATTCGAGCAATGAAGGTGAATCTTAATATGAAGCCTGGGAAAAATATAAAGAGATGCTAAGGAAATGTCCCCATCATGGAATGCCAGATTGGATTGTTAGAGGTGGATGCTATCATGCGGTTGTCGGCTCGGATGGCATCTATGACAAAGAAGATTAATTCTTTGGTGGAGAGTAAAAGCGAGGATGATTGCTTTTGTATGTGAGATATATGCAGGATCACATTTAAGCGATTAATGTGCTATTAGTTCAGAATCTATACAATATGTGAGCAACTATCAAAATAATCGTAATCGGTTCAAAATGCCTACAACAACAACAACAACTAAAATCATCCCAATTTCAGGTTGGTCAAACAATCAAAATCAACAAAGTCAATAGTTTTAGTAGGAACCATCTAATCAGCAGTTTGCACCGAAACCACCCTACCCTCTAGGATTTCAATAACAAGAAGAACAACATCATCCACCACCGCACTTCAAAGAAGAGAAGAAGTCGGAGATAAAAAAGATGATGATGAACATGCATGGCGAATCGAGGAGGTGGTGATTAAAAGCCAAGCAAAGAGCTATCAACTATTTGGAGACACAGATGGGTCAAATGGCTAGTATGCTCAATAATGTAAGACCTCAAGGGACATTTTTATAGTACAACAGAAGCTAATCCAAGAAGAGAGGGTAAAGAACAATGTCGCAATAACTTTAAGATCGTCGAAGCAGATCATGGAATTGCGGCGTGCGCGCCCGCCGCGCCACTTTCTAAGGGAAAGATGCGTGTCAGCAGTGAAGAAAAGCGGTCGAAGATGTTTTATGTAAAGAAGGTTCGAGTAGAGGGAGATGGAGAAAAAAAAAACAAAGAGGCACCTAAGGAATCAGTGATCAAGAAACCAGATTATTCATCCCCCTGTTCCTTATCCACAGAGACTATAGAAATAAAGGGAAGACAAACAATTCAACAAATTTTGGAGGTGTTCAAGAAGTTTCAGATTAATATACCTTTTCTTTGAGGCATTGGAATAGATGCTTGGTTATGAAAAGTTTATGAAGGGTATCTTGTCAAGGAAGAAAAGGCTAGAAGACTTTGAGATAGTAGCCTTATAGAAGAATGTAGTAAAGATTTCAACGTAAACTACCTCCGAAAATTTGAAGGACCCGGCAAATTTTAATGATAACTTGTTCAATCGGAAAGATGAGTTTCAAACAAATGCTTATGTGATCTAGGGGCAAGCATCAATTTGATGTCATTATCGTTGTTCAATCGTTGGGATTGCTACGGCCCAAGGACGACAAATATTTCATTACAACTTGTCGATGTGTCTATTACCTATCCACGAGGTATTATGGAAGATGTACTCGTTAAAGTGGATAAATTTATCTTCCCAATTGATTTAATCATATTGGACTATGAAGAAGATAGAAGTATACTAATCATTCATGGAAGACCATTCCTAGCTGCTGGAAGGACCTTGATAGATGTTTTCAGATAGGTGAATTGACAATTAGGGTTCATGATCAAGAAGTCACCTTCAATGTATTCAAGGTAATAAATTTGCCTACAGCAGATGAAGAGGAATGCTTCAGGATTGATTTGATTTGGTGGAAAAGGTGTTGAATGATGAAGTAGAAAATTTAGTGGAACATGAACCTTTGAAGAGTGCTATTGTGGGAAGTTCGAGGAGATAGAAGATGGTGAGATTGAAGAAATTATTCAAATACTTGACACAACTCCATAGTTCAAAAAAAATTCAAGACTCTGTTGAGCCATTAAAGATTCTTTGGAGAGTTATTAGTAAAACTCATGCCATCTCTTGAGATGCCTCTAGAACTTGAGTTGAAACCACTTTTAGACCATTTGAGGTATGCATTTTTAAATGATTATTCCAAATTACATGTGATTATTTCTTCTGCACTAACATCTGTCCAGGACGAAAAGCTACTAAGAGTATTGAGAGAGTTCAAATCAGCCATTGGATGGACCATAACAGATATCTAGGGGATTAACCCATCATTCTGCATGCACAAGATCCTACTGGAAGATGAGAGTAAGCCTTCAGTGGAACAACAATGGAGACTTAATCCAATTATGAAGGAAGTGATAAAGAAGGAAGTTCAAAAATGGTTGGATGCGGGGAATTATATATCCGATCTCGCAGACAGATTGTGGGTGAGCCCCAGATATAGTGTGTGCCCAAGAAAGGGGGAATGACTGTGGTCTCCAATGAGAACAATGAATTGATACCGAACGAGGATCGTGACGGAGTGGAGAGTCTACATGGACTATCGCAGACTTAACAAAACTACAAGGAAGGATCACTTCCCACCGCCGTTTATTGATCGGATGTTAGATGCGGACTAAGCGTGTCATGAATTTTATTAACTTCGGATGGGTATTCGCTACAATTAGATTATGAGAGCTCTAGAAGACCAAGAAAAGATAACTTTCACATGTCCATATAGAACATTTTCTTTCGGAAGGATGTGCTTTCGGGTTGTGCAATGCCCCAACCACTTTTTAGAGATGTATGATGGCAATTTTTTCAGATTTGGTGGAGCACAATGTGGAGGTGTTTGTGGATAACTTCTCAGATTTGGTGATTCTTTTGATTTGTGTCTGGAAAATCTAGTGATGGTATTGAGAAGATGTGTTGAGACAAATTTGGTTTTGAATTAGGAAAAGTGCCATTTTATGGTACAAGAAAGAATAATATTGGGTAATAAGGTATCGAAGAAAGGATTAGAGGTGGACATGGCCAAGCTAGAGACTATTGATAATTTTCCTCCAACAACTTCTGTAAAAGGTGTTCGCAGCTTTTTAGGGCACGCAGCTTCTATATGAGGTTTATTAAGTACTTCTCCAAGATCACAAAGCCACTATATGCGACTTATTGGAGAAGGATGCATAGTTCAAGTTTGATGAAGATTATCCATTCGCATTTGAGCATTTAAAGAGGAAGTTAACTACAGTACCAATGATCACAACACCAGATTAGGACCTACCATTTGAGTTGACGTGTGATGCTAGTGATTATGCTGTGGGGGCTATTTTGGGCCAATGAAGGACAAGATCTTTCATGTGATATACGATGAAAGTAAGACCCTTATCGATGCTCAGCTTGAACTACACCACCACAGAGAAGGAACATTGGCAGTTGTGTATGCTTTTGATAAGTGTTGAGCATATCCGATTGGGACTAGGGTGATATGTACATATAGATTATGCAGAAATTCGATACTTGGTGTCAAAGAAAGATGCAAAGTCTCGATTAATCAGTGGATACTTTTGTTGCAAGAATTTTATTTGGAGATCAAGGACATGAAAGGTAATCGAGAATCAAGTGGCGGACCACTTATCTAGACTAGAAAATCAAAAAGAGATGGAGCTAATAAGGTTGTGATTAATGAGTCATTTCGGATGAACAATTATTTGTGGTGAAATGGGAAGTGGCATGGTTCGCGGACTATGCTAACTACTTAGTGAGAAAGATCATTCCTGCAGACTTGATTGGGCATCAAAAAAGAAGAAATTTTGCATGATGTGAAGTGGTTTATATGGCATGAACCAGTATTTGTTTAAACAATGTCTTCGATCATATGATAAGAAGATGTATCCCATATATCGAGACAGAGGGGATTTTACTGTGATTGCCACGCTTCATTATATGGAGATCACTACGGTGGAGAAAGGACAACGGCTAGAGTGTTGCAAGTAGGATTCTATTAGTAGAAGATTTTTAAAGATGCTTACAGCTTTGTCGAGAGATGTGACAAATATCAAAGAGTTGGGAATATATTGAAGAGAAATGAGATGCCTTTGAACACAATCCTTGAGGATGAAATATTTGATGTGTGGGAATAGACTTCATGGGTCCTTACATTTCTTCATGTGGGAATTTATACATCTTATTGGTAGTTGATTATGTTTCTAAATGGGTAGAAGTGGTAACTCTTCCAACTAATGATGCCAAGGTGGTCCTACGATTTTTACAAAGAAATATTTTTACAAGGTTTGGGACTCCAAGGACCATTATTAGTGATGAAGGCAGTCATTTTGTGTAATCGGTTCACGACTCATTGGCTAAGTATGGGGTAAATCATCACATTTCTACAACTTACCATCCTCAAACCAATGGCCAAGCAGAGGTTTGAATCGTGAAGTAAAGAGAATTTTGGAGAAAATTGTGAACCCCGCATGAAAAGACTGGTCATTGAAACTTGACGATGATGTATGGGCTTACAAGATCGCTTATAAGACACCATTGGGAATGTCACCATTTCAATCTGGTTTATGGAAAGACTTATCACCTTCCCATGAAGCTTGAGCATAAGGCATATCGGGAAATTAGGAAGCTCAACTTTGACTTGAAAGGCAGTAGGTGAAAACGCCTCATCGCAACTCAATGAGTTGGATGAATTCATTGCAAGCTTATGAAAAATCAAAGTCGTATAAAAGAAAAGGTGAAGAGATGACATGATCACAAGATTTTGGAGAGAGTGTTTAAACCGAGATAAAGAGTTTTATTATTTAATTCCAGACTTAAACTCTTTCCTGGGAAGCTCAAATGAATATGGTAAAGGGCCATTTCTTTGTGAAGATAGTTTATCCACATGGTGCGGTTGAGGTATTCGACAAATTCCCTGACAAGTCGTTCAAAGTGAATGGACAACGGCTTAAGCACTACTATGGTGGTGAGATTAATAGACGTAAGGTCACCTCCATTCTTTCTTCTACATGATTGAATCGAAATAGTCAAGCTAATTGACTATAACTTAGCGCTCGATGGGAGGCACCCATTATTTATATTATTACCTCTTGTTTATTTCATTTGAATCATGTTTACTTCTCATTTTCATGTTTAGTTTTTTATAGCATAACAAGTGTTGGTATAAGTTTTGTTGGAGTGAATGTGCATATTATGATGATTAGGAGTAGCATATATAGAGCATTATTTTGGGATATTCATTCATGCATAATAATTAGTTCAGTGTTTTGATCTTAAAGATTTTTTATATCTCATACTTGGTAATTGTTTGATGTGCGGTGATTCGCAGAACATCGGTGAGTTACCGATTACAACTTCAAAGATGTAGTTCAAATTATTTATAAGGATAAAAGGCCACACGACCGCTAATAATAAGCAGCTTCAAAAAAATATTGCTACCAAGACCGTATCTCTGTGGAACATAGTCAACAAAGCGCCCATGCTCTTTACAAGTTTTAATATCGCATGCCCACACTTCGGTAATAAGCGCACCGTGCCATTAGCTTGATTCAAACGTCATGACGGCCGCGCCTCGAGACCAAGAGCGAAAAATTTTAAGTTTTTAAAGACGTGTCTTATTCCAACTTCGATATCGGTTACTTTTGCAAACGCAGCATCTCCCCATCTCTCATTAAAAATTCGACGACACATCTTTGCTTCTTCTCCAAACTGCTCCAATTTCAAATTCCTAACTCCTCACCCCACTACGCACTATACGCATTCGGTTCTCTTATTCATGTTCAAACTCTTCAATGATTCTCCATTTAATTATAAAGATAGAGTTAGAGTTTACCCAAGGTTATCAGTACACCAAGTTTAGGGGAGATATATACAGAGCGTATAGTTATTAGTCAAATTCTTCTATTCAAATAAGGGTTCTCTTCTTCATCAAGTGAAATGGGGCCAAAACGAGAGCGTTCTCTCAAGACTCCAAAATCCTCGTCCTCAAGCACCCAGAGTGAGGACATTGTTGATTTCTCCAAGTTCGTTAGCCTTGAGGCCCATATGGAATACTACCGAATAGTGGCTAAGACATTTATGAGGAGCGTGGTTTCAAGCTTGAGGCACAAAATGGGCAACTAAAAGAAATGATCGAGAAAGATGTTGGCATGGAGTGCATTCTACACGCATGCCTGCACCCATGGGCATTATACGTGAATTTTATGCGAAATACAAAGGAGACCATGAGTGGGTTTTCCTTTGTCGAGGTGTGCAAGTAGACTATCGGCCACATGCAATTAGCGGCATGTTCAATTTACCCGACCCTCCAACCTGGACGAGCAGCAAATTGGGTCGAGGCTACAAGATTTGAGGTGACCTCAACAGGGTGATCACTGACTTATACATAATGGGTACACAGTGGAGTTACAAGCCAAGTACTAATCAGCCTAGGACTTTTTAGGCTTCAACCTCAACCGTTATGCTAAGGCTTGGAATCTATTTGTCTCAGTAAAAACTTATGCCGTTGTCCCATCAGCATGAAATTACAACTAAACGGGCAATTATTTTGTGGGGTATAATTATAGGAAAATACATTGATGTTGGTCATCTCTTAACCGTAACATGTTATGTTATATGCGGGGAGAACTACAGCAGTATACCACATGCTTCGATTGTTGCTCATTTTATGTGCTCGAAAGCAGGAGTCATGTGGGCTAATGAATAGTTGCAATACCCAAGTCGAGGATATCACTCACGCCCACAATAGCCAAGTTTGAGGATTGGGTAGGAGGTACCCGCACCGAGGGGTAAGGGTTTCATCCTTCCTCCCGCATCATCTATTCCATCACCATAGCCCTCACGAACAAACCAAAAAGACACTTCAACTCAGGCTACTATTACAAAAGATGATCGTCTTCTCTAAAGGTTGGAGCGAAAGGTTGACGCAATGTATGATAACTTCTTAGCATTTACCAACAGTTTGACAAGGTCACTAGCCGAGGCTTTCACGAAAGCAGGGAACCATGCTTGAGTGGCCACAATTTGGGATAGTCGTGCCATTTCCACCGCCAGATTCACCACCCGAGGAGGGTGGTACAACTAATAACTAGGTGAGTTCCTTTAAACCCTTTTCCTTCATTAATTGTGATAATGAATATTTTAAGTTTGGGGATATTGGGTGTTTAGTAGAGTAGTGTAGTTGCATGTAGTTAATTTGCACATTTTGCATGTTTAGTTTAATTTTTGCATGTTTATTAGTTTAGAATGTGTTTATTTAATAATTGCAGATTTTTTCATGTTAGTGTTTATTATATGTTTTAGTTATGTGGTTAGTTGCATATCCCAAGTATTTAGCTTTATAGAAGTTTAATTTAGCCAATGATGAATATGAATTTGATGGATTTTGAATTTAGTGGATAACATGAGCTTAGTTATAATGTTTTACATGATGTGAGCCATGCTTTTTGTTTTAATGCTTTTTGCTAGCATAACGTAGTTGTTCATATATGCTTGTTGGTATAAGAATAACGTGTTTTGCTCGCTTAGTAGAAAATATTGCTTTTAAAAATAGAATTGTGTACAAAGTGGACTTAGGTTGTGAAAACACCGATAATCAAACTTTTCAAACACATGGGTATGCTTACTATATATAAAAAAGAAAAAAAAGAGAAAAGTATTATTGAAACCTTCCCAAGTTGAATTAGTGAAGCTTGTGGTTTGGTCGAGGATGGAGCGTAAAACACATTTAAAAAAAAAAACAATATACACAGTGTGAAAGTGCGAGAATCGCCTCGTGAGTAAAAAAATAAAGTAGATTAAACCCATTGTTGAACCTTAGTTTTTATTGATGTGTTGGAGTAGTAATGTCTCATTAGTATATGTAATTCTTGATTTAAGCTTCAATTTTTTGTCCTTATAGAAGATAACATATGTAGTCTTTGCCTTGGTCAAGTTTATTTATGAACACACACACACACGTAACATCATTTTTATAGTGAGTATGGATTATTTGATTGTATGATATTATGTCTGTAGTTCTAAGTTAAAACTTTATTCTTGAATTCAAATAATTCTTTGAGGCATACTTGATTTGAATTTCAATTTGGTGGAAAACTTGGGACTCACTTGCATCATAGTATAGTTTGCATAACATGTAGTTGCATTATATTGTTTATTTTTTGTGTGCATTGCTTGAGGGCAAGCAATAATTCATGTTTGGGGGTATTTGATAAGTAGGTTTTATACCTACCCATTGGTTAGTAACTCACGAGAATTATGCTCAACTTAAGTAGTTTTATTTGCATTTTATGTTTATTTTGCGTTGAATGTAGTTGGAACCCTTTTAGCAACATAAGGCATGGAATAACATGGATTGGCATGGATGGCATGAAGCTAACAAAAGTATGACAAGGTGGACGTGAGAAAATGAGAAGGAGATCAATGAAATGGTGAAGTGCGTAGTGAGGAAATGAAGAAGCAAGCTAGTAGCAAAGAAAAAGCAAGCAACAACAAGCAAAAGATAGTAGAAGACACATTGCAAAGAAGAACGCCGCTACGCCTCAAAGACTAAACATGGCGCGCATTACGCGCCTAAGGCAACATGAGGTGATTAGGTAAGCGTGCGATCGCAAGCATCAACAATGAAGGATTAGGCACGCCCGCGCCATACACTCAACCAGACATGCTTATAAGCGCCCCAGCACCCGATTCCCTTTACACCATTGAAGCGACTCACGCGAGTCTTCTTGATTTATTTTTTACGACTTTTTGTAATTTGAATTTGGGTGTTTTGCTCAACTAAGACGATATGATTGGCACCGTATATGGTTTTTCAGTAGTTTTTTTTATCGGTTTTTATATTATCGTTAGGGTTCTTAGGTTTTAGCTTTTCTAGAGAGGATTTTGAGCATTTGATTACTACATTTTGCTATTCTCTTATTCTTGATTACTAAATAAAATCTAGTTTTCATTTCGGAGATTTTGGTGAATTGGACAAGTTCGAAATAGAACTTGCAGCAGAGGATTGCAGATTTGATTATCTTATTTCTTCATAACTTTTTGTTTGCATTTATATTTTAATGGTTTGCTTTAATCCCATAATAGCTTTTGGTTCAGAAATGAACTAAACTCCATTATGGGATTCTAATGGATTTTGATGCATAGTTTAAATATGTATATTTGATTGTATTGTTGTATATTTATCATTGGATTGCCCAATATGGTTGTGCTTAAAGAATGAATGTTTGATCACCATTTCATCTTTGCATGCTTGTATGGATTTGAAAATGAAATAGATGTATGGATTAGATCATAATGGCATATGTTCATTCAAATTTTATAGATGTTAGGCTTTGTGATTCGTGAACCCGATAGCATATACCATTTCACCATTTGTAGTTATTAAAAGAGCTTGGACTTAAATCATATTTACTTTAAACCCACATAGAAATATAGTGATTTTGGTAATTGTGATGCTTACATGATTTCTATCAAATGTGGAGGTTATATATATTAGTCATAGTGCATTAAAAAATGGTTATGTTTCACTTTTGTGATCTTGACTAGTTTTCCATGATAAATAATTAAACATTACATGAGGGTTGCAGCTTTAGATGAAACATTAAATGAAATTAGAATCCCATTCTTCTCCAATTTAATTACATCACTTTAGTAATTATAAATTTTATTTTATGAATCATTTTAGAATTAAATTTAATTATGAGTTGATCATTTCAACATATAAAAAAGTGATTAAGTTGTTGATAATAAATTAGATTTAACACCTTTCATGTGGATCGATACTTTTCTTACTCAGATTACTTGTTGACCCATGTATACTTGCATGAGTTAGAGTCCTTTTTGGTAAACTAAAAGGAGGCAACATATGTGTAATGGTAGATACTCCACCATGAATTTCCTCCATGAGCCTTTGAAATTGGTCTTTGTCTAGGCATCTTGAAGGCCTAGTCCCGCATCTCTTTGTAGAGTGTGTCTCGCTCAGATAGAATTTCATGGCCATTCTATGGATCCGATTCCTTTCACTTGACTCACCCTGGTGGGCGAGATCTATCTCGCAGATACTCACGACAGATCGATAGCAAGGGTGTTGGATGTGAGCCAACTCATTCGATAGTTCTCTCGATGTAATTCCCATAAAGGCTATGGCCTTTTAGCGAAGCAATGGTGATATTTTGAATGCTTCTCCTTTTAGGTATGTTGATCAATGAGGCCAAAGTTGCTAGTGCATCAAAGAAAGTCATTCCTGTTTTGAGGAATGTGAAGGAAGGATATTTCTTCAAACTCCGGGTTATTCTGGATAACTTACCGATGGTAAGGTAGAAAATATAATTCCTTAGTGTGATAGATCCCGTTGATTTGTCTAATTACCAATTCGAGAATCTCCAAAGACAATCAAGCGTTTGACACCCTTGATTGGGCTAGATTCAACCCCATTATACAACCTTCATACTAAGTTGTGTTGTTGGTGTTGATAAACCGCAATTTCATGGCAACGGATATCGCTCTCCAAAAATAGATACCAAAACCGCTCCAGCTCGACACCTTCCATGTTTCCAGTTCTATCAAAATACATTCTCGCATGATTGGGTTTGTATTGTCCCGATGGTGTTCTTTGAATTATCATTACCCTTCATCGTGGAAATATGTTTCAAGGGTTTGAAATCCTCGGATGGTAATGTGGCCAATTGATCCATAATTCCTTGACCTTGGATAGACTTTTGGGTCACGTAGATGATGTCGAATCGTTGGAGGATCAATCGCCATTTCGATGATCGATAATTCAACATAGGTTCTTTGAATACGCACTTGAGAGAATCCATGTGGGATATGAGATGGGTTGTGTGACCATGGAGATAATCTTTGTAATATCATGGAAGTCCATGCTAATGCACAACAAGTCCGCTTTCAATCAAGGTATACTTGTAATCACCGATCTTTGAATCTTTTGTTGAGGTAATAGATATCTCTTTCTTGGCCTCTATCGCCTTTTTTTGTCTCAACATGCAACCCATACGACATTGTCACCGTTTGGATGTGTATGACGATAATAACAAAGTCATAAACCGACGAAGTCCTCAATGTGATGTGAAACAAGATGAAGATCATAACGCCATAAAACGTTTTGAATTTATGATTAAAAGAATTTAAAAGAGTAGTCGATGTCAATTGATTTGACTAGACAAATGTTTCAAGTTTATGTCCAATTTATTGGTATGATCTAAGCTATTTGATTTGGCTAGACAAATGGTATGTAATCTTATACAAAAATCGAGCTTTCTTTGAGAAGTTGTGACAAACCAAATTACTTTTAGTGCGGAATGAGATGACTAAGTCTCGAGGTGAACATATCTCGAAATGAGATTATACGATAGGTTGATCACCTACGTATGGAAGAGGTAGTTCTACGGTGAATTGTTGTTAAACCTAGTAAGAGTTCATGGTCGATTTGACCCCTCAAAGAATAGTGTTAAAGCGTTTTAAAAGGAATCTTTTATTCCTATTTATTCGCTCTACTTCATAATTTTTAAGTTATGAAGATTAGGGAATGTTTGAAAGATAAGAACTTCTTCAAGAGAAGTTAAAAGAATAGTAAGCTAAAAATTTCGAGGACAAAATTCTATGAAGAAGAGGTGAATGTGATGACCCGGGTAGAGGTGTGGTTTTAAGAAATTCGAGGATGAATTTTTATAAGGAGGGAAGTGTGACAAACTGGAGAACCGGATTATCCGTAATTTAAGTTTAAAGAATTAGTTATTAATAAATTGAATTTTATTAATAATATTATGTGCTATGTGTTTATTAATCATTTTAGAACCTAGGATAATTATAATATGGGAGGATTTCGCCACGAGCTAAATTTGAATGAGTAAGAATTTTCAAGATGAAAATAAAAAATTTTGAGGAAAAAAATTATTTCGAGGAAAAAGATTTAAATAGGCATTATTCACCCAACTAAACCCCAAGGTTTAGGGTTTGAATAACCTAAGCCTTTCCGAGAGTTCGGTATGTCAAAATGATATTCTCGTCGAAAGATTTGATGATAAAATGTTGTGAAAAGTTAAGTTAGCCGATAAAAGTTTTCCTCAAAAAACGTAGAGAAATCGGACGAAATAAAAATGACGAAAAGTACTGTTATATACTTTTCATTCATTTAGCTACGTTAGGGGAAAACGTGAAGGAAAATGCTTCTCATCAAAAAGTGTTTTTCGATTTTTAAATATCCCAAGAATGCGAAAAGTTAATCTATAAAAGAAAGCGAAATATCCAAAATATTTGGATTCTCGAGAATCGCAGTTTTTTGAAGTGTCGGACGAATCCCGAAAAGACGGAACCACTGAAGCTTCCAAGAGAAGATTCAAGAATAGTAAGGAGGTGGGAATAGTAACTTTAGTGGTGAAATGACTATTTTGCCCCTAGCCTTGAAAATCTATAAAGAGAAGTGTTAGTTGATTTCTTTGAAATCAACCAACACTTGAGAGAGAGAGAGAGAGAGAGAGAGAGAGAGAGAAAGCTTGAGAGCTTGGAGAAGAAGAAGAAGGAAGAGAAAGAGCATGGATGCTCGGATCGAAAAAAGATTGAGAAATAGAAAAGCTAGTAAATCACCGCAGTCTTTATTTTCAGAGAAAGAAGAATAAAGAATAAGAATTAGAAGTTTAGCTTATAAATTTCTTAAGGAAGTATGAAATTCATAATGAATTTGAACGATCCAAATGAATTATATGAACGATTCTGTGAAATAAGTAAGTAATGGTGTTTTATAACACCAAATTCCAAGAAAAAGTTAAATCATAATCAAAGTTCTATTCAAAAATGAAGAACGAACGAAGAACATAACGAACACGCGAAGAACACGAAGAATGTTGTTGATGGACAAATTTAAAACCATCGTAGTTAGAACTTGTTGTTGATGGACAAGTTTAAAACCAAAGACGTATAAGTTAGATGCTTATTATTTGGTTAGGAACGATAGAAATGTTTATGAAGAAGCGGATTACGCATAACTATAACGAAGGTATGGCTAAAATTGTGTAAAAGATGAATGAGAAGTAGAAAGTGTAAATGAACCCGAATGTGTAGGGTTTCATAAAATGTAAGAGAATGCAGAAAACGTGAGTCGTGGACTCAAGAACAAATGAATTCCGAGTTCGGATTATCGAATTACAAACTAACGAACAAACGAATGATGAAATTTAAGCCAACTGAATGGCGTGTTAATAGATTCAAAATGAAATTCTATCCAAGAGAAATTAAAGTATGTAATGAGATTAAGAAGATGGTTTGGAAATACCTCGCCCGAAAGTTATAACAAAGAAGTTATGAGATTATGAAGTAAAGCGTCTCAAACATGTTCAACACTTGAATTATTTTTGAGTTTTAAAACCCAAATAGCAATGCCAGCTTATGCTTGGGAAGTGGCACCGCATTGCTAGACTAGGGAAGAAACTACGGAGTGTGGTGTCCGCAACGCGAGAAATAAGAAAGGAACCTATATGACACCCCAAATCTGGGTATCTCCCAACCCGATGAGATGGTACTACACTTGCACTCATAATCGTACATTCATTCTATTGAAATGACATCAAAATGTGTGTATTAACGATATTCTTATTACATTAATAATATTACATCCTGCTCCCAAGTTCTATAACCATTACATTCTTTGTTCATCATATTATAATATATAAAACTTACTAGTTTATTACAAGGTAAACTAATTGTTCATCTTCGTCTTGACTTTATCTTTGCCAGATCCCTCGGTTGTTCTGGTCTTAGCCGCATACATATGGTTCAAGAAAGAGTGAGAATAACAAGCTCGGAGAGTACAACAATTTCTTTTAAACAACATGTTTGAAACATAAGAATCGTATATCTTTAATAACTGAAAAATAGTTATGAAGTACTATCGATAATTCAAAATAGAACTTCTTTTCATTCAAAACGTTTTACAACAACAATATTTAGTAAAACGTTAATTCTGGTCCAAGACCATGAGCATTTCATAATTTCTTTGAAAAGGACAACCCGACACTAAGTCCGTAAGTCTGGCATATCTTACGAGCACTTCTGGGTGATCAGCCCATAGTACTCTATGTTGATCAACACTACATCCTTTGAACGTATGCACGTTTAAGTTTTGGCAACCTCACATGCCCATCGAATAATCGATGAAAAATACATTTTTTTATTTATACTCAAGCTTTCCTTGAATCCGTACCAAACAATTGGCGTAGGATAGCGTCAGCAATTCTATATTGAAAGACTTGTAAATAAATTAATCAATTCTTCAAGATTAGTGTAGCCGAGGTAAAATTGGCATCGACCCTTTAGTAAAACATTTCATGCATTCTCATAACATAAATCACAGAAAACTTGGCTAACACGAAGGTTAAATAAGCGTTTTAAGAAAAACTTGCCTTCAACGTCCGCTAGAGTAAAATTACTTTTCCTTTCGGTCTTTTACGGTTTCTACAAAGACATAACCATATAACATACCATATTAGGTCATATATGAACATACATGGTTCCTAATAAATCTTACCTTCTTCTCAATCTAATCATGTATTAGATTTATTATTATTGGTTTAAACTTGCCATTATCTTTACATCATTCTTACCAACTTCTTTTTCTTCTACATGTCTTACGTGGATTTACTTCATTAATAGAACGTTCGAAAGTTAGTCATCCTTCCTCACTACTTTTACTAACATTATTACGTTATTAATCGAACTCAATCGTTAAGTACACTTATTGCATATCATTCACGTTCACGTAATATTTAACAACTTTTAGTTATAACTCTCAACGTTATAGTCATCATCATTATTGAATACATTTCACAACGTTCTTCGTTTAATTATTCATTAAATAACAATAAATTCCTAAAGTCATCACTATAAAAGTGATTTAAGAAAGGTCTTATTATGTTCATTAACCAATTATATGACCCATACTTGTCTTTGCAACACATTGGGTTCACAAACAACTTGGTCAACAAAATTCCACTACACAAGGCATGCATGCGTGGCATCCCTTTGTATAAGTGGCGATGCGGCACCACTTTCCGAAGACCTCTACTTCATCGCATGTATGGCACAGCTTACGAAAGCATTATGCCTTTGAGTGAGGCTGCAGTTATGATCAGAGTGTCCACTCCCTTTGCCCAAATCGGCGTCAGCAGCACGACTGACCAGAGTGTCCATTCCTCAGCAGCAGAAAAATTTTGATGCATAATTTCTCGAGATAGATTCCTCGCTCATAACTTCTTCGTTATAAGTCCGATTTGGCTGCTCAAAAGCCATTAGCTCACAAATTACATACTCTACGTGTTCATGTAAGAATTTTACAATTTCAAATCCAGTAACTCAAAATTCACCTTTTAGTTCATTTTAACGAAAACGATAAACGTTCGTGAACGTTCAACGCCGCTTTCTTCATTCTAAGTCGAATTCCGTCATTCTCGAGTTCGCAACTCTATAATGCCAAATAAGACTTGTCTCCATTGAAAACTAATGTTTCCATGCTCAATATAAAATTTGACTTCTATTCAAGAATTTTACGAATTTGACGATTATCGTCCAAACTCGTGAATTTCGTCTTAACTTCATTTCTTAAGACTTGTTCTTCGCTTCAAATGGATTCAATCCATCATAATAACATCTTGACATACATACTTAATTAACTTATAAACATGATAAGTTATTACTTGTTCTTTGTGAGTTTATAACTTATAAAAGTATAAACTACTTATGACTTCCTTTCTCACGACTTATTATAGATTAAGTCTTTTAACCACCATTCTTGCTTCTTAGTATCATACAATCTTATTAAAGTAAACATATGAGAAGTTCATCTAAGTTCCTCATGAGTTCATAACTTAATTAAGTTTGAATTACTTATTCATGACTTATAATGCTTAAGTCCATTAATTAATCATTCTTATCATTCCTTAGCATACATGTTCTACCACTACCCACTTCTCTAACAATGGAATAGAAAGAGAATCATGGTTTAAGATTGTTTACCCTTGAATATCATTTGGTTAATCTTTGATCTCCTTCTTGCTTCTTGAAATATGAAAGGCTAATTTCTAGCTTTTCTAGCTTATTTTCTCTAACAAATAAGCTCTCAACTTGTTGGATGAAAAATGAACAACCAAAAAATAAATACAAGCTTACTATTTATAGGAAAGTCTAAGTTAGGGTATAATGGTCATAACACCACTCCACCTCCTTACTAATCCTCCATACTATTCATTACTTAAACCCTAAGTTTACTTGCTCACCAAATAAGTTACTTGGCCATCACAATACTTAGCTATTAAGTTAACTCGTTAATCACATAAAAGCACTTTACTTAGCCTTTAAGTTACTTAACTTATCCTTTGCTTAACCCATAAATCTACTTGCTCATCACACTTATTTCTTGTACAAAGATCACCCATATGATCATGGGTTGCCTTATGGATTCTCCTAATCCATTGGATTCTTACTTTGGGCTTTACGTTCAATTAGCTTAATTAACTTATCTTATACATTGGGCTTGTAATTAAACAAACATTGGGCTTATTTATTAATTTACATTGGACTTAACATTACAAATATTTGGGCTTTAACATTAATTCGTATTGGGCTTTATTATTATCCCAATTGGACATTACAATCTCCTACACATTTCTACCAATTCAATACATTTGGCTTAAAGTCTTATAATAACGTATAATCTTCATATTAATCTCGCATTCTAACTCGTATACTTATTTAATATAACGACATTCCATCATTTATACATACTTGTTTAATACCTCATATTATACTCGTATTCACTACCTCGCATAATACTTACGTATTATACAATCCTCGCTTTAATTTATTATACACATTTAAATTCCTTCTCGGAACTCAATTTTCCTAACAGTTAGATTTTAAGTCCATAAGCAAAAAACTACGTTTTCCTCAATGAAATATTATTGGATATTCTATCCCACCTCGATATTCTATCATTACGTATTTCTCGGAAGTTCAAAAATAATTCCGAAAGCGAATAATGTTTTTCAAAAAAATTCTAAAAAGCTTTTATTTTCGTCTTGGAAATTTAAACACTTTAATTCTACCACGTAGCCAAAATACTACGACATTCAGATATGTCCAGGTCATAGAAACGACCTTCAAATAGCTTACTCCATAATTAATTAATTAAATTCATTTAATTCATATAATCAAATAAAAATTTAATTCTCAAAAATCCTATTTTTTCCGGGCGTTACACTCTTCCCCCTTATAAGGATTCATCCCCAAAATCTCGCTAATAATACATACTCCTTTATTTTAATCTCAAGTTCCCACAATGCTCCTTCGACATTGTGGTTCTTTCATTTCACCTTCAATGAAGCTATTATCTTATTTTTCATTACTTGTCACTTCCTATCAATAATTTGAGTTAGAAGTTTAAATACTTATTAACATATTACGCTATCTTCCTCTAATTAATTCTTCCTTTAACTTTAAAATTATTTGAAACTCAAATTCATCATTCAAAATAAGATTATACATGATCTTTTGTTTATCCTGCATCCTCTTCTTCACTCGCTTGCACTCCTCGTTACCTAGTTGTATTTAATTAACTCGTTCCATTATCGTGGATTGAGTGTATGTTGTGAATAACATTTCTACCACTTCATTCCGTAATTTAATTTCTAGTTCGTTCTTGCCATCTCTCGTTAGTAACTCATTCGAGTCGTTAACATCGATAGCTTTTCCCTACCCTTCCTACTTAACGCATTGGCTTTTTACATTTACCTTCCATGTATGATATAACCTATCACGGTCGTAACCTCTTATCCATTCTAATCACCTTCTCTACTTCATATCGAACTTCTTACGTGTGGAGATATATTTCAAACTCTTAGAGTTCGTGTATATCTCACACTTCTCCCCGTATAAATACTATCTTCCAATTTTTAAATTCTAAAACTACAACCGCAAATTCTAGATCATAGGTAGGATAGGCCTCCTTATAATTCTTTAATCTGGCGTGATGCATACGTAATGACCTTGCCATGCTACATATGAGCAAGCATCCTCGTCATCTATTTGAAACATCGAGATACACTAAAAAATCCCGTATCACCCTGATAAAGACAATACAAATGCCTCACTTAACCTTCTTTTTAGCTCCACGAAAACTATTTTCTCCTTCTCATTCCCAACATACTTCTCAATAACAAATTTGTCTATCTCTCAAGCTACAATTCACACGTAGTGAATTCCGTATCCAACTTCTCTCTCTATAGTGTTTCACTCACTACTATCTTCAAATGTTCATCGTGATTTTCGGCGTCTTAAAGTAGACTAGAATATCACCGATGATCATTAGGACACCTCGTCCAAATAATATTTGAACACTCTGTGACGCTAATGGTACTTTCAACCATAGCACCTCACAAGAGTACCTATCAATGGCCACCGACTTGCTAGGCACCCCTTACGGAAAGTCTAACCTCAAGACATTAGTTAACCCAAACGACATAACCAAAAACTCATCATAACTATAATGATTTCTGAATGTAAATGCGAGGTACCTCATCCTTCCTTACATTTTTACCGATTATACCCGATACACAAATCTATTTAAGAAAAATTCTTTGCCATTTTCAAGCTGATCAAATAAATCATCGATCCGGGCCATGGGTATTTAATCTTAATCACTAATTTATTACACTCACGGTGAGTCGATACGTAAATGTAACGACTCATTCCTTTCTTAACATCCTCCTAAGTAGCGTCATAGTTAGACAACAAGAGCATCTCGGTGTTTTATTACCGTAAAATACTACATTGGGTTACTTAAAAAACCGAAGATTCATACTTTTATTGTAACAATTTATTAAAGTTCTATGATTAATCAACCCATTCATACCAAGAATTACTTCAAATTCTCTCAACATTATCAATACTTATTTATTGACACTTGCTTACCATTATTATCCATGAAACCATTTCCACGAATATAATAAACGAAAGTTATTCCTCCTCCTCTACCATAATGTTTAAAGGTACTTATAATCCCTTTCAGATAGACTCCTAGATAAGTCTTTCCATATGTCTTACATGCTTCGATCTTATGCTTAGAATCCCCTTGTCCCATTCCAGTATTCCCAGAATTAACATTCTTTCTTTTTGGCATACTGCCACTGGCATTCTCTACCTTGGTTCCTCCCTCTTCCTTGCTCTTATTCTTTTTCTCTTTGTGGTATTAAGTCAACGCCTCACTACTACCCTCGGCTATAATCACCTTCCCCAGAATGGTCCCATAGGAAACACTCTAGAATACAGAAATCCTACTATAGAGCCAGGGTTTTAGGCCCTGCTCAAACCTACGAGCCTTCCTCTTCTCAGTGTCCACTTGATGTTGAGCAAACCTTGCCAATTCATTGAATCTGGCCGCGTACTAGGAAACCATCATGTCCCTTTGCTTAAGTTCTAAGAAATTAATCTCCTTCCTCCTCAGATACTTGTAGGAAATAATTCTCAAGAAAACCTTCTTAAATTGTTCCCACGTTATAAAGATCTCATTTCTAGCCCCACCACTGGTGAGCCTACAATAGAAAGTTGGCTTCCCCTTTCATCATGTAAGTTGCAAAAGAAATTTATTGCCCCTCACCTACGTTTGTAATAACAAATGCCTTATCTATTTCCTTTATCCATGTCGGGGCTTCTAATGGGTCCGTCGTTCCTTCGAACTCCGGGGGCCCTACACTTTTAAATTCTTTAAAGGTAGTCATTCTAGCTAACCTAGGTTCAGTGGGTATTCTACCCCCGGTTTAGTTAAATGTACCGTTAATAAATTAACGAACTCGCATAAGGTTGTTTTGTCCCCTTGATTTTCATTACGTGATTCCGCTTTTGATTACGTTGTCTTCTCCTGGCGGCATTTTTCGATTAAATAGAATTTCATTATTATCTATTTACTTACTTCATTATTATTAAGTCTCATAACAACTCATACCATAAAAAGCATATTAAATGAAAACTTTATTATATTCATATGCTTGTTCATAGTTTGAAACTATTTACAATTTGTTTTACATAGCCAAAAGCTATTACATTTCTATCCCATGCAATTGAACTTCACAAAAGTTGGGATTTACAAAAGACTACCCTTTTATACAAAAGAGGGTTTTACATTACTACACATATATTTATTTACTATAGACTTCTAATAATGCATAACAGCGTCCTCATGTTTTTCATTCACAATCCTCGTTCATGATATCTCGACTAATAGTATGTCGAGTCCGTCTCCGACTCAATGGAATAACAAGCAACTTTCAAACTTTGAAATCCTTATGAGCACTCTCATGGATGTAAGACATCTGTGCTATCTTCAGGTCCTTCTTAAAATCCTTACCCTTATTTATCATGAGCACCTTCTCATTATGTTGGGACTCAAAATCGCTTTGCAGACTCCTTCACTACATAAAGAGCACTAATCTCTTCATTACGATTACGCATAACCTGCATTTCGATTTGCACATTCTGTCAAACCTTTGCGCCAGATACAATACTCTCATTGCATCCGAAGGTGATGACTCTAGTGTAGGTACCATCTGATCAACCGATGTTACCTCCATCCCTTCCTCCACATCGTTCATCATACTAAGGTATGATGCTATATCCATATCTCCCCTGAGTAGTCTTCCTCGTAAAAGTACTCCCCGCCTCGACTCCTCTAGAATCACTAATGGTACCTCCGCCCAAGCATAGAGTGCAGGCTCTACTACTGTTAAAATTTCTTCGCTCACCGCATGGTATATCTCTATACGTCAAGATATCGATTAACATCCTACAATAACACATAACATGTTGATTAGTACATAACATACCATAGTATAAGCGTAAATCACATTTAATTTATTTGGGTTACTTTCCATCTTTTAAATCTTTCTGCATCGAGTTTCCTCAATACCTTATTAACTCTATTCGATTGAAGTAAAGCTTGAGTTTACTTCCTTTAGACTTTTCTTCCTTAACGAGGTTATTAGCCTAAGGTTCTTCCCCCCTTAAGTTTTATAACCTAATGCTTTGATACGAACCTGTGACGCCCCCAAATCTGGGTATCTCCCAACCCGACAGATGGTGCTACACGCTACTCATAATTGTACATTCATTCTATTGAAACGACATCAAAATGTGTGTATCAACGACATTTTTATTACATTAATAATATTACATCCCGTTCCCAGGTTCTATAACCATTACATTCTTTGTTCATCATATTATAATATATACAACTTACTAGTTTATTACAAGGTAAAGTAATCATTCATCTTCGTCTTGACTTTATCCTTGTTAGATCCCATGGTTCGTTCGGTCTTAGCTGCATATATATGGTTCAAGCAAGAGTGAGCATAACAAGCTCAGCAAGTACAACAATTTATTTTAAACGACATGCTTGAAACATAAGAATCGTATATCTTCAATAAATGAACAATAGTTACGAAGTACTATCGATAATTCCAAAATAGCACTTCTTTTTTTTCATTCAAAACGCGTTTTACAACAACAATATTCAAGAAAACATTAATTTCGTCCAAGACCATGAGCATTTCATAATTTCTTTGAAAAGGACAACCGACACTAAGTCAAGTAAGTCCGAGCATATATCTTACGAAAGCACTTACGGGTGATCACCCATAGTACTCTATGTTGATCAACACTTTGTATCCTTTGAAAGTATGCACGTTTAAGTTTTGGTAACCTCACGTGCTCATCGAATAATCAATGAAAAATACATTTTTTTATTTATACTCAGGCTTACCTTTAATTTGTACCAAATAATTGGCGTAGGATAGCATTAGCAATTCTATATTGAAAGACTTGTAAATAAATTAATCAATTCTTCAAGATTAGTCTAGCTGAGGTAAAACTGGCATCGACCCTTTAGTAAAACATTTCATGCATTCTCATAACATGAATCACAGAAAACTTGGCTAACACGAAGGTTAGACAAACGTTTTAAGAAAAACTTGCCTTCAACGTCTGCTAGAGTAAAATTACTTTTCCTTTCAGTCTTTACGGTCTCTACAACACATAACCATATAACATACCATATTATTTCATGAATGAACATACATGGTTCCGAATGAATCTTACCCTTCTTCTCATTCTAATCATGTATTAGATTTATTATTATTGGTTCCGGCTTGCCATTATCTTTTACATCATTCCTACCAACTTCTTTCTCTTCTGTGTCTTACGTGGATTTACTTCATTAATAGAACTCGTTTCGAGTTAATCATCTTCCTCGCGGCTTACTAAGATTATTACGTTATTAATTGAACTCAATCGTTAAGTACACTTATTGCATATCATTCACGTTCACGTAATATTTATCAACTTTTAGTTATAACTCTAAACGTTATAGTCATCATCATTATTGAATACATTTCACTTTCTTATACTTTACGTTCTTCGTTTAAATATTCATTAAACAACATTAAATTCCTAAAGTCATCACTATAAAAGTGATTTAGGAAAGGTCTTATTATGTTCATTAACCAATTATATGACCCATACTTGTCTTGTAACCCATTGGGTTCACAAACAACTTGGTCATCAAAAATCCATCTTGCAAGCAATGACGCGACATCCTTTTGTACTAGTGTATTTGAGGTGCTACTTTCCAAGACAAACTTCTCAGGTATGGCACTACGGCATGAGCGTTATGCCTTTGAGTGGCGCTGCAGCGCGACTCTGCAGTGTCCACTCCCTTTACCCCGGCGCTGCGGCATGACATATCTTGCCTTAATCGGTGCGCAAGCACGACCCTCAAACACCGAAAAATTTTTGATGAACAATTTCTTGAGTGAGATTTTCGGACTCATAACTTCTTCGTTATAATTTTGATTTGGCTCGTTCAAAATCCATTAGCTCACAAATTACATACTCTACGTGTTCATGCAAGAATTTTACAATTTCGAATCCATTAACTCAAAATTCACCATTTAGTTCACTTTAACGAAAACGATAAACGTTTGTGAATGTTCAACGCTCGTTTCTTCATTCTAAGTCGGAATTCCGTCATTCTCGAGTCCACAACTCTATAATGCCAAATAAGACTTGTCTCCATTGAAAACGAATGTTTCCAAGCTCAAAATAAAAATTTGACTTCCATTCAAAGAATTTTACGAATTCGACGATTATCGTCCAAACTCGTGAATTCCGCCTTATCTTCATTTCTTAAGACTTGTTCTTCGCTTCAAATGGATTCAATCCATCATATTAACATCTTGACATACATACTTCATTAACTTATAAACATGATAAGTTATTACTTGTTCTTTTGTGAGTTTATAACTTATAAAAGTATAAACTACTTATGACTTCCTTTCTCATGACTTATTATAGATTAAATCTTTTAACCACCATTCTTGCTTCTTATTATCATACAATCTTATTAAAGTAAACATATGAGAAGTTCATCTAAGTTCCTCATGAGTTCATAACTTAATTAAATTTGAATTACTTATTCATGACTTATGTAACTAATTTAGAAATTTGGATTTTATTGTAAAATGATTTTATTAAATTAAATAATAATAAAATCATATTTTAGGTGATATTAAGATGGTTGTTGTTCTATAACCTATTGATGTTGGAATGTAGTAGTATTTGAGCTACGTGAAGGAATTAAAGTGTTTGAATTTCTAAGACGAAAATAAAAGTTTTTGAGAAATTTTTCGAAAACACTATTCATCGATATTTGTTCGAAATTATTTTTGAATTCCGAGAAATACGATGATGATAGAATATTAAGGTAAGACTTAATTATGTAATAATAATCTAGTTATGGAAAACGTAATGTTTCGCTTATGGACTTAAATTAAAAATGTAAGGAAAGTGAAGAATTAATGCATTAAGAGATAATCGTATGATATGTGAGTATTAGACGAGAAAAGAAAACGAGTATAATACTTGGGTATTATACGAGTTTGTATGAAGGAAGAAATATCGTATATTATGAAGTAGTATACGAAGTATAATACGATTATGATACATAAACTATAAGTATATGTATTAAGTAATGAAAATGGACTTGGAAAATTGATTATAATTGGTACAAGCCCAAATGAATTAAGGGTTAAGGCCCAAGCTAGATTCCATGAGTTGTCTAACCCATGGGGAAACCCATAGTGATATGATTAATGTGAGTGGTGATCAAGATAAGTGATAACCAAGATAAATGGTGATCAAGTAAATAAAGTAATGGCCAAGTTAGGTGAGTAATGACCAAGAAAAGGATAGGATTTGTGTTGATCAAGTTATGAATAGTAAGGAGGTGGTTTAGTGTATTGACTAAAGTGCCCTAAACCTTGCAAGTTCTATAAATAGTGAAGGTTGGCAAGTCATTTGCTAGTTGTTCAAATAATCTAAACACTCTCTGTCAAAGTGCTTAATTGTTAGGGCGAGTAAGTTGTAATAAGCTACTTAAATAAGAAGAAGAAAGAAGCTATTTATCAAGAACTTCTAAAGTAAGATCCTCTTCTCCAATTTTCTTCTATCTCTAACATGATAGGTTGATAAGAAAAGTTTGGATTAAGGAACATGAATGATAAAAAGTAAGAAGTTTGTGTAAGTAATGAACTTAAGCCATATAAGTTGGTAATAAGTCATTTAAGCTAGCATAAGTTATAAACTTATGTGAAGGAATTATGAAACTATAATGAGTTTTGCATTATAAGGAATATGGAAGTAAATGAACTTTTATGATCATATGTATCAAGTATACACAAGTAAAGCTATATGATGAGAACATATATGTTTGATGATTAAGAAACTTTAATCATCATAAGTTATGAATGATAAGTTCATAAATAATTTATAAATTTATCAAGTTATAAGCTTATGAAGAAATAAGTCAAAGTCCAACTATGAGTATAAGTTGTTGGAATAAGTAGGTTAATATGTTCACATGATGAATGAAATTAATTTGTAATGTTGAACAAGTCATAAGAATGAAGATTTCTTAGGAAATCGCATACGATTAGGCGATAATCGTCGAATTCGTTAAATTTCGGAATGGAATTCAAATTTTGAGTTTGAGATCGGAAATGTTATTTTCCAATGGAGACAAGTCATGTTCATCATTTAAGAATTGCGGACTCAAAAATGAGCGTAATTTCGACTTAGAACGAAGAATGAAGCACCTAACGTTCACTTAACGTTTATCGTTTACGTTAAAATGAACCAATGGGTGAATTTTTAGCAAACAAAGTCAAATAGATGAAATTCTTACATGAACACATAGATTACGTAATTTGTGAACCATAGGCTTTTGAACGAGCCAATTCGGACTTATAACGAAAGAGGTATGCGTCCGGGAAGTTCACAAAAATTCAAAGACTGAAAATTTTTTCGGTGCACAGAGTCAGCCATGGCCAACCCTAGACCAATTAGTCATGCCAGCAACGCCATGAAGCGGACTATGTCACACCTTTGAAATTGCACCATGGCGTGGCCCAAGAAGCAAGGACTCGCTCCATAGCGCCAAGTCCGGGGCCATCCCACTGTTAACTCGCGCCACACATGAGATGCGAGAGGTATAAAGCTAGCACCACGGTAGCCAGTCTTTGACAAATGATAGTGAAGAATAGTTGTGAATGTACATACGTTTAATGGATGTAGTGTTGATCAACATAGAGTACAATAAAGTGATCACCTAGAAGTGCTAAGTAATAATCTGCCACTTACGGACTTAGTTCCGGGTTGTCCTTTTAAAGAAAGAATGAATACTCGATGTCTTTGATAGGAGTGAATGTTTTCTTGAATATTATTCATTGTGAAACATTTTGAAAGAAAGATGAAGTGCTATTTTGAATTATCAATAGTAATTCATAACTAATGTTCAATTATCGAAGATATACGATTCATATGTATCATCAATCATGTTGTTATTGAAATTGTTATACTTCTTTGAACTAGTTATGCTCACTCTTGCTTGAACCATATGAATACAGCTAAGACTGAACGTCCCGAAGGATCAAATAAGGATAAAGGAAAAGCTAAGGCAAATTATTAAGCTGTCTTGTAATGGTATAGGTCTATTGTTGTAATGTAATGAATATTATGACAAAGAACCTTTGTAATGAGGTATAGAACACAGGAAATGTAAATATTACCTTTAATATATAGGCGTTATGTTCGTTCTTTCGAGACTATTCAACTAAATGAATGTATGAATGTTTGTATAGTATAGCACCATCCATCCGGGTTGGAAGATACCCGGATTTGGGGGCGCTACAAGTTGGTATCAAAGCTTCAGGTTATGAAACTTAAGGTGGATTAGAACCTTAAGTCATAACCTTAATAAAGATGTAAAAGTTGAAAGATAACCTTATAAAAAAATGCATTATATTATGTTATGTGTTTATATTATTTTACTAACGTATACTAATCAAACTATATTGTTTTATTGTAGATGTCATGAGAAAATGATATGTATAGAAATATACATGTAGTGAGTGAGGATTCGATTAATCGGGTAGAGATACTACCCAATCGTAGTAGCGATTGAGCAGAGGTGGTAGTAATAGAGTGCGGAGACTCGGACGATTTAGGCTATATGTCTATTTTCGATGGCATGCTAGAGGAGGAGGTGGACGTGATGTCCTTTGACCGGAGTTCCACCTACGTAAGAATTGACTACTAAAGAGTCAATGAAGTCACTATTTATATCGAGTATTGGATAGGAATGTCCATTACTGCCAAGAGGTGAAGGAATTGGAAGAGGAACTCCAAGCTGTCCGTGAGGACAAGACTAGCATGGAGGGTATGTGGGAAGAAGAGCACGATGATAAAATTCTAGTTAAGGACAAGGTCCGAGAACTAAAATATGAAGTCTTTGAGCTCAAGTAGGAGCTAAAGACTAAACAACAGAAGTTGGAGAGGATGTCCTATATACGTAGGAGTTCTCACGTGGACTTCCAACAGCAAGTAGCTGGTTATCTAGTGGAAGTAAGGCATACTCGACATACCATTAGTCGAGATGTCATAGCTGGTTTGGCTAAGAAAGATTTCGAGAATGCCATTCTACAGATGTAATCTAGCAATAACTAGAGTAGATTAGATATGTAAATATTATGTATCTCAGTAGTGATGTAAAACCCTTTTCAGTATATCAAGGGTGGTCTTTTGTAAATCCCAATTTTTGGAAAGTAATGGCGGGATGGTAATGTAATCAGCTAAGACTGAGTAATGTAAACAATGTAGTATTACACTACAAGATAAGAATCCGTATAAGTCTCTTTTATGGAACATATTGAGTAATGAGGATGAGTTATTGTTTTATCGCAAATAATAACTAATCAACAAGAAGAAAGTAATAATGATGTGTTATTTTCTTAACAGCAAAATGCCGCCAAGAAGGAGACAACGAAATCAAGACGATAATGTTAACCAACCGGAGGGTGGTCCGGTTATTCCAATGTAAGAGTTCGTTAATCTTTAAACGGCTACATTTAATAGGACGGGGGCTAATGTACCCGTAATTCCTGGAGTAGTACGAGCTACAACTTTTAAGGACTTTAAAAGTGTAGGTCCGCCGGAGTTCAAAGGAACTACGGACCCTATAGAAGCCCAGACTTGGGTAAAAGAAATTGAGAAAGCATTTGTTATAGCAAATGTTGAGGAGGGTCAAAAGGTTGCCTTTGCAACCTATTTGATGAAAGGAGAGGCTAACTTCTGGTGGTAGGCAAACCAGGCTAGGGCCGATATAGGAAACCTAACGTGGGAAAGGTTTAAGGAGATTTTCTTTGAGAACTATTTTCCCACGAGTATGCAAGGGATAATGGAAATGAGGTTTCTGGAATTAAAACAAGGGGATATGACAGTTCCCCAGTATGCTGCCAAGTTTAATGAACTGACACGATTTGCTCCACACCAAGTGGACACTGAAGTGAGGAAGGCTAGGAGATTTGACCAGGCTTGAAACCACGGCTCTATAGCCGGATCTCGGTGTTTCAAAGTACTTCCTTTGGAACCATATTAGAAAAGGCAATAATTAGAGAAGGTGGAATCTGCTCTCTCACCAAGACCACAAAGATAAGAAAAATAAGAGTAAAGTTGATGGGGAATCAAGACCAAAGGAGCAGTGCCAGTAGTGGCGATTTCGAGAAAAGAAAGGGCTTTAACTCGGGAATACCGGAGTAAAGCAAGGGGATTCCAAAGAAGGATGGAGGCCTATAAAACCTGCAGGAAGACTCACTTAGGAGTCTGTCTCAAAGGAAAGACCGTATGTTATAATTATGGACAAGAAGGGCACATTTCGCCTAACTGTCCCAATCCAAAGAAAAACCACGGATGTTTTGTATATGGATCAGCTGACCACATAGCGAAGAGTTGCCCGAAGAAGGGTATGGAAGGAAATAAGGGCACTAATAGCGGTAAGTTGGCTATTAGTGGTCTAGCTCAGTCAGGTAGATCAATGGCCCGCACTTTTTAATATGACGGTCCAAGATGTGGTGGCATCGGGGATGTAGTTATGGTATTATTCGATCAATAACATAAATGCATACGTCTTTATTTGATTCGGTGCTACTTGTTCGTTTTATAGCATGTGATTTTGCTAGACGACTAGGATTACTTCCAAAAGTTGCATATACCTTTGAACATTAAGGTAGCAAACAAAGAGGTAATCCCTGTTGAAAGTATTCATAGGTGTTGTTTGTGTAGATGTACGTGGTTGTAAGTTATCGGTGAGACTTAATACCGATAAAGTTAGGGAGAATTCGATGTGATTCTTGGAATGGATTGGTTGATTAACCATGGAGCCATTATAGATTGCCAAAAGAAATGTGTGAGCATCAGACGCGTTGAAACAACCTCCTGTAGTATTTTACGGTAATAAATCGTCGGGGCGTTCGTGTTGTCTTACGATGACACAAACTAGAAAACTTTTAAGGAAGTGGTGTATAGGTTATCTGTGCCATGTTGTTGATACTCAGCATGTGGGGGCAACCATGGAACAAATACCTATAGTAAACGAATTCATGGATGTATTTCCAAGTGAGTTACCGGGTTTACCACCGGATCAGGAGATCGAATTCATAATAGACATTGTGCTAGGAGCGGAACTAGTCTCAAAGGCACCGTATCGTATGGAGCCTGTGGAAATGAAGGAGCTAATGGTTCGATTATACGAACTATTGGATAGGAAGTACATTCATCCTAGTGTTTCCCAATGGGTGCACCAGTATTGTTTGTCAAGAAGAAAGATGGATCGTTAAGGCTTTGTATCAACTATCGAGAGTTGAACAAGTTAACAATAAAGAATAAATACCCATTGCCCAAGATCGATGATCTCTTTGATCAGTTAAAAGGGTCAAAGTATTTTTCTAAAATAGATTTACGGACAGGGTATCACCAGTTGAAGGTTAGGAAGGAGGATGTACTAAAAACGGCATTCAGAACTCGTTATGGTCATTACGAGTTTCTGGTGATGTCATTTGGGTTGACAAATGCACCAGCTGCATTTATGGATATGATGAACAGAGTGTTCAAACTATATTTGGACAAGTTCGTCATTATGTTTATCGATGATATTCTAGTCTATTCTAAGACGCCAGAAGATCAAGCTGAACATTTAAGATTAGTGTTGGAGACACTAAGAAAGGGGAAGTTATATGCCAAATTCACTAAGTGTGAATTTTGGCTGGAGAAAGTACAGTTTTTAGGTTATGTCATTGATCACGAAGGGATTTCAGTGGATCCAAATAAGGGTAAAGAAGCGGTGATGAACTGGGAACAACCTAAAATGCCAACCGAGGTGCGGAGTTTCCTAGGGTTAGCGGGATACTATCGAAGATTTATCCAAGATTTTTCGAAGATAGCTACCCCATTGACTAACTTGACAAGGAAGACGGTGAAATACATATGGACGGATAAATGTGATGAGAGTTTTCAAGAACTGAAGAAAAGATTAAGCGAAGCGCTTGTATTATCATTGCCGGATGACACAGGAAATTTCGTAGTTTATAGCGATGCTTCAGATAGAGGACTTGGTTGCGTGCTCATGCAAAGATGGCAAAGTCATTCACAGTATGCATCACGGCGATTAAAGGATTATGAGAAAGTTTATCCTACTCATTATCCGGAACTAGCCACGATAGTATTTGCCCTAAAGATATGGCGACATTATCTTTATGGGGAGAAAATGAGATATATACGGACCAAAAGATTCTAAAGTATATCTTCACCAAGTAGGAGTTGAATATGAGGCGAGAGAAGATGGCTAGAGTTGATAAAGGATTACGATTGTGAAATCTCAGATCATCCGGGAAAGCTAATGTAGTTGCCAACGCCTTAAGTAGGAAAGGGTCGGGAAGGTTGTCTATGTTAACTACTCAACATGAGTTAATAATGAGATGGCTAGAATGGAGATAGAGTTGAAGATGCCGAGTGAATCGGGACAGATACTCTTTATGATGGAGATGCAATCTACAATCGTAAAAAAGAGTAAAGGAGGTACAACTCAAATCGATGAGTGTAACCAAATGAGAGAGCGGCTAACCGATAAAGAAGATACTAAATATAGTCTTGATAATGAAGGATTATTAAGATTTGAAGGAAGAATTTGGGTTCCGAGGAGACGGAATTAAAAGAGCAAGTGTTAAAAGAAGTTTCATAGTTCACTTGTGACTCGATACATCCCGGTAGCACTAAGATGTATCAAGACCTTCGACGAGTTTTTGGTGGCCAAACTTCAAGAGAGAAATATCGAGTATGTGAGTAGGTGCTTGACTTGTCAAAAGTTAAGGTCGAACATCAAAGACCTAGTGGCTTGTTCGTTATACCATGGAGATTCCATAATGGAAGTGGGAGCATATCTCGATGGATTTTGTGGTGGGACTTCCAACAACGGCAAAAGGGTACGATTCTATTTGGGTAATAGTTGATGATTAACTAAATCGGCTCACTTCTTACCGATTAGGGTCAAGTATAACTTAGACCAGTTAGTTAAACTCTATATCAAGGAAATTATTTCCAGACATGGAGTACCAGTATCGATTGTGTCAGATCGTGATCCACGATTCACATCGAACTTCTGGAGAAGTTTGCAAGAACAGTTGGGAACACAGTTGAAATTAAGCACAGCTTATCATCCACAAACTGATGGGCAGAGCGAGAGAACAATTCAGACGTTAGAAGACATGTTGAGGTCTTCAAGGCCATGGATTTTAAGGGTAGTTGGGATGATCATCTACCACTAGTAGAATTTTTGCATATAATAATGCTTATCATGTAAGCATAGGTATGCCGCTTTTATGAAGCTTTGACGGAAGAAGGTGTAGAACACCATTGTGTTGGGATAAGGTGGGAGAACGCCGGATGCTAGGACCGTAATTGGTGCAAGAAATAGTGGATGTGGTTAAGTTAATTCGGATGCGCGTCTTGTTTTCACTCAAGACAGATGTAAGAAGAAGTATGCGGACTCGCATAGATTAAACCGAGAGTTTGAAGTAGGTTCAGATGTGTTTCTAAAGGTATCTCCCCGAAAGGAAAGATACTCTTTGGAAAGAAAGGAAAGTTAAGTCCAAGGTTTATAGGACCTTTTGAAGTATTAAAAGCGGGTAGGAGAGGTAGCGTATATGATAGCATTACCTCCGCATCTAGAAAGAATACATAACGTGTTTCACGATCTCGTATTACGTCCCAGTATAAGCCGGACTATAAGCACATAATTGAGTATGAGCCGATTCATATCGAGAAGGATTTATCATATGAAGAATCGCCGATTCAAATCATTGATAGAAAAGAGCAAGTTTCGAGGAACAAAGTAATACCATCAAGAAAGGTATTATGGAAAAACCATGATGTTTGAAGAAGCAACGTGGGAATTAGAAGAAAAGATGAAGAAAAAATTTCCTCATCTATTTGAGTAGAAGTAAAAGACAAGATTTCGGGGATGTAATCTTTATAAAGGGGGAAGAATGTAACGATCGAGAAATTTGGATTTTATTGTAAAATGATTTTATTAAATTAAATAATAATAAAATCATATTTGAGGTGATATCAAGATGGTTGTTGTTCTATAACCTATTGATGTTGGAATGTCGTAGTATTTGAGCTACATGAAGGAATTAAAGTGTTTGAATTTCTAAGACGAAAATAAAAGTTTTCCGAGAAATTTTTCAAAAACACTATTCATCGGTATTTGTTCGGAAATTATTTTTGAATTTTCGAGAAATACGTGATGATAGAATATTAAGGTAAGACGGATTATGTAATAATAATCTAGTTATGGAAAACGTAATGTTTCGCTTGCGGACTTAAATTAAGAATGTAAGGAAAGTGAAGAATTAATGCGTTAAGAGATAATCGTATGATATATGAGTATTGTTTGAGGAAAGAAAACGAGTATAATATGGGGTATTATACGAGTTTGTATGAAGGAAGAAATATCATATATTATGAAGTAGTATACTGAGTATATAATACAATGATGATACATAAACTATAAGTATATGTATTAAGTAATGAAAATGGACTTGGAAGATTGATTATAATTTGTATAAGCCCAAATGAATTAAGGGTTAAGGCCCAAGCTAGATTCCATGAGTTGTCTAACCCATGGGGGCAACCCATAGTGATATGATTAATGTGAGTGGTGATCAAGATAAGTGATAACCAAGATAAGTGGTGATCAAGTAAATAAAGTAATGGCCAAGTTAGGTGAGTAATGACCAAGCAAAGGATAGGATTTGTGTTGATCAAGTTATGAATAGTAAGGAGGTGGTTTAGTGTATTGACTAAATTTCCCTAAACCTTGCAAGTTCTATAAATAGTGAAGGTTGGCAAGTCATTTGCTAGTTGTTCAAATAATCTAAACACTCTCTCTCAAAGTGCTTAATTGTTAGGGTGAGTAAGTTGTAATAAGCTACCTACATAAGAAGAAGAAGGAAGCTATTTATCAAGAACTTCTAAAGTAAGATCCTCTTCTCCAATTATCTTCTATCTCTAACATGATAGGTTGATAAGAAAAGTTTGGATTAAGGAACATGAATGATAAAAAGTAAGAAGTATGTGTAAGTAATGAACTTAAGCCATATAAGTTGGTAATAAGTCATTTAAGCTAGCATAAGTTATAAACTTATGTGAAGGAATTATGAAATTATAATGAGTTTTGCAATATAAGGAATATGGAAGTAAATGAACTTTTATGATCATATGTATCAAGTATACATAAGTAAAGCTATATTATGAGAGCATATATGTATGATGTTTAAGAAACTTTAATTGTCATAAGTTATGAATGATAAGTTCATAAATAATTTATAAATTTATCAAGTTATAAGTTTTATGAAGAAATAAGTCAAAGTCCAACCATGAGTATAAGTTGTTGGAATAAGTAGGTTAATATGTTCACATGATGAATGAAATTCATTTGTAATGTTGAACAAGTCATAAGAAAGAAGATTTTTCAGAAATCGCACGATTAGACGATAATCGTCGAATTCGTAAAATTCTGGAATGGAAGTCAAATTTTGGGTTTGAGCTCGAAATGTTATTTTCCAATGGAGACAAGTCATGTTCCTTATTTAAGAGTCATGGACTCAAAAATGAGTGAATTCGACTTAGAACGAAGAAACGAGCTACCGAACATTCATTTAACGTTTATCGTTTACGTTAAAAATGAACCAATAGGTGAATTTTTAGGAACCAAAGTCAAATAGATGAAATTAATGCATGAACACGTAGATTACGTAATTTGTGAACCATAGGCTTTTGAACGAGCCAATTCGGACTTATAACGAAAGAGGTATGCGTCCGGGAAGTTCACAAAAATTCAAAGACTGAAATTTTTTTCTGGTGCACAGAGTCAGCCATGGCGCCGCGGCGCCAACCCTAGACCAATTAGTCACGCCGCAGCACCATGAACGGACTATATCACACTCGAAATTGGCACCGCAAGCATGGCTCGAAGAAAGAAGGACTCGCGCCACGGCGCCAAGTCCGTGGCCATATCCCATCGTTAATCGGCGCCAGAAGCGCGAGATGAGTATAAAGCTAGCACCTACGTACCGATCTTTGACAAATGATAGTGAAGAATAGTTGTGAATATAAAGCAAGAAAGGGTTATTAGGTTGAGTTAAACCTACCTTAAGAAACCTAAAATAACATTGCTAAAGCATTGTTAAACCTTAAGAGTAATGTGTAAAGAGTGGTAATAACCTATCCATCTATGAATGCAAATAGAATGATGAAATCAGAATGAAAAGTAATCAAGTCTAATATACAAATTAGATTGAGATGAAGGGTAAGATATAGTCAGATACATACTTGATTATGTGTGACCTAATGTAAGGCATTATGTGATCATGTATTGTAGAGACTTGAAAGACTTGAACGTAAAGTAAATTACATCGTAGCAGATGCTTAAGGTAAGTATTCTAACTCTTGTCTCAGTTTAATCTGAACAAGTTTTTGAAGTTCATGTATCCTTACGCATGAATTGAAGTATAATGAAGTTAAAGCCAGTTCCTTTGGCTAGTCTTAACATATTGAGTGGATTGTTGATAATCTATTCATCTGTTATCAAATGCTATTATCTTTTGTCAATTACTTGATATGGTTTTCAAAAGAAGACCGAAATGTTAAACAAATGTTTTGTCGGTAAAAACGAAGCACGTGAGGTTGACAAATGATTAAATGTACATACGTTTAATGGATGTAGTTTTGATCAACATAGAGTACAATAAGTGATCACCTAGAAGTGCTCGTAAGTAATATCCGCTTACTTACGGACTTAGTTCCGGGTTGTCCTTTTTAAAGAAAGAATGAATACTGAGGTCTTTGATAGGAGTGAATGTTTTCATTGAATATTATTCATCAGGAAACATTTTGAAAGAAAGATGAAGTGCTATTTTGAATTATCAATAGTACTTCATAACTATTGTTCAATTATCGAAGATATACGATTCATATGTATCAAGCATGTTGTTATTGAAATTGTTATACTTATTTGAACTAGTTATGCTCACTCTTGCTTGAACCATATGAATACAAATTAAGACCGAACGTCCAGAAGGATCAAATAAGGATAAAGGAAAAGCTAAGGAATATTATTAAGTTGTCTTGTAATGGTATAGGTCTATTGTTGTAATGTAATGAATATTATGACAAAGAACCTTTGTAATAGGTATAGAACCTGGTAAATGTAAATATTACCTTTAATATATAGGCGTTATGTTCGTTTTTTCGAGACTATTCAACTAAATGAATGTATGAATGTTTGTATAGTATAGCACCATCTGTCGGGTTGGAAGATACCCGGATTTTGGGTATTTATAACTTATATCTGACTTAAATCCATTAATTAATCATTCTTATCATTCCTTAGCATACATGTTCTACCACTACCCACTTCTCTAACAATGGAAGAGAAAGAGAATCATGGTTTAAGATTGCTTACCCTTGAATATCACTTGGTTAATCTTTGATCTCCTTCTTGCTTCTTGAAATATGAAAGACTAACTTCCTAGCTTTTCTAGCTTATTTTCTCTAACAAATAAGCTCTCAACTTGTTAGATGAAATGAACAACCAACAAAAATAAAATACAAGCTTGCTATTTATAGGAAAGTCTAAGTTAGGGTATAATGGTCATAACACCACTCCACCGCCTTACTAAACCTCCATACTATTCATTACTTAAACCCTAAGTTTACTTGCTCACCAAATAAGTTACTTGGCCATCACAATACTTAACCATTAAGTTAACTTGTTAATCACATAAATTCACTTTGCTTGCTCATCACACATAAGCACTCTACTTAGCCTGTAAGTTACTTAACTTATCATTTGCTTAACCCTTAAGTCTACTTTCTCAACACACTTATTTCTTGGGCACCAAGATCACCCATATGATCATGGGTTTCCCCATGGATCCTCCTAATCCATTGGATTCTTACTTTGGGCTTTACATTCAATTAACTTAATTAACTTATCTTATACATTGGGCTTATAATTAAATAAACATTGGGCTTATTCATTAATTTACATTGGACTTAACATTACAAATATTTGGGCTTTAACATTAATTCGTATTGTGCTTTATTATTATCCCAATTGGATATTACAATCTCCTACTCATTTCTACAAATTCAATACATTTGGCTTAAAGTCTTATAACGTATAATCTACGTATTAATCTCATATCCTAACTCGTATACTTATTTAATATACGACATTCCATCATTTATACATACTCGTATAATACCTCGTATTATACTCGTATTCATTACCTCGTACAATACTTACGTATTAAACAATTATCGCTTTAATTCATTATACACATTTAAATTCCTTCTCGGAACTCACTTTCCCTAACCGTTAGATTTTAAGTCCGCAGGCGAAAAATTATGTTTTCCATAACTGAAATATTATTAGATATTTTATACCACCTCCATATTCTATCATTACGTATTTCTCAAAAATTCAAAAATAATTCCCAAGCATAAATGCGTGAATAGTGTTTTTCAAAAATTTCGGAAAGCTTTTATCTTCGTCTTGGAAATTCAAACACTTTAATTCTACCACATAGCCAAAATACTACGACATTCGATATGTATAGGTCATGTAGAACGACCTTCAAATAGCTTACTCCCATAATTAATTAATTAAATTCATTTAATCCACATAATCAAATAAAATTTAATTCTCAAAATCCGATTTTTTTTCTCGGAAATTTTGGGCCAAGTGCTTGCAAAGACTGCAGGCAGGCAAAGCCTGAGAGAAGAGCTTTAAATTGCTCAACTCTCGGGGAAGTGAACATATAGTTCACATAATGTAACAATGAATCAAGTGAATTAAACCTTTAGTAATGGTTGAACGGGATTAAAAGACAAACAATGTAAATGCAAAATACGTAACCAATATCTGGGGACTGTAGTTACGATAAAACGAACGTGTGGGATTACTATGACTGTGATTCCTTAGACATTGAGAGATGAGGGTGGAGTGTATGCGATTATTAAATTGGTAGAACCTATACACCGTGTATGGTTTGACCGTAAGGTAATGAATAATAATGATTAAACCTGTGAAAGGTGAAGAAACTGAATTAATGACGAGGACATATAACGTTAAGAAGCCAAGTTAGTAATAATAACTTGGATAACGTTCTGAGTCGAATGAACTAGCCGTTATAAGATATGAATAAGGTAATACAACATGCGTAATGCTATGAACACATAATATTAGCATTGAACGATCACTCTTAACATACTAAGAACTGTATGAATTAGACGATAAGAAATAAATCCTGAGGTATGATATTTAGTTGCTAGAAAGCCATAAGGAATGAGAATTTAACTTAACGAACATTATAGTTTTAATGGTTCGGATAAGTTAAGTTTAGGTTATGGTATAATCGTAATCTTTAATGATTGACATATGGGAGCTAGGCTAAAGAATTCCTTTAGAGAGCGGAGGTATATACGAAACTGGCAACCGATCTAACTCAATGTGAAAGACAGTGCAGATGAGACGGAAAACTAGTTTGTTGGATGTTTGTGGGAAACCACTTAGAGTACTATATGGACTATTAGTAGAGATTCGATGTGTGCTAAGTCCTAGAAAGGTTATGAGAAGATGATAAGAATATAAATCATCAAAGATGATGATAATATGAGTTAAGACATCTCTTTATGTCATAATGCCGTAAAACGATAAGGAAAGATGGTTACTTGAATTTAGGGTATAAACACGAATCATAAGGAGTAAGGTTAAGTTTAATCAATGCGTAAGTCAATTATATAACTAATTGGTGCATGTATTCCTTATGTGTTAAAGAGGGATTTCGATGAGCAGTTCAGCGTAAACTGTAACCTATAGCTGTGTGTAAGGAAAGTTTCCTAACTTCATTCATATTTGAAATGAATGCTAGTTTCTTAAACTTCTCAAATGTTGAACGTGAGAAGTTTTATCTATGTTCAAATGTGGGATATTTGTATAAGGTGGTAGAATGTATGAGGCCTTGTGCCATAATTTTAACACTTCGATGTTTCTATGATATATATTGTTCTATGGTTGAACTGTTCAATATAAAAATGTTTTGTTTATACATGAATCGTTATTGTTAAGTCTGTGCTAAAGATTCTAGCTGGACAGGATGTGTATAAAAAAAGGTAGAAGAATGAAAGAATTCAAAGTGAATGTGACTAATATTTTAAAATGATAGGACTCGAGAAATTATTCCTATTATTCAAGCTGCTTCATAACCTTTGTTCCGTTATTGAAGTTTTAAAAGGATGTTTAGATTCTTGAGGTTGTTTATTCAACTACTATGACTTGCTGAGCAATTGAATGCTCACACTTACTTTAAATCAAAAATATTTTCAACGTACGAGTAGAATAACTTAAGGATTCCGAAAAGATCAAGCTGACTAGTATTCAAATAAAGTGTCATTCAGTATATGAATGAGCATGAAGATCAAGCCAAGACTTGTAATATAGAATAGTGTAATTTAGAATAGTTTAATAAATTGTTATGTATCCTTGGTGACGGATAAAAGTCACTCTTGTAAGATATAAAGAATAATGTAACTATCATTATTTATAATGAACGAGGTAATAAGGTATTAGAAGCTGGGATTTGAGAATGTATGTTGTTATATTTAGCTATATAATGATGTATGTTTGGAAGAAGATGGAACAGTGATGTATGAAATCTGGGTGTGAAGATAGATAGGATTTTGGGGCGTTATAGATGAGGCCGAATGAAAATCGTCTGTAGAAAAAGGTTCACCAAGGAGGGATGAATGTTGTCTTCTCCCGGTCCTCTTCAGCAACCATGATTTGGTGGTACCTAGTAAAGCTGTCAACAAAAGAATACATGCCATACTGAGCTATATTATCAATGAGTATGTGGATAAATGGTACCGGGTAGTTGTCTTTGAGACAATCTTTGTTCAAATCCTTATAATCCATGTATACTCGCACCCTCCCTCCTAGTTTAGGAATAGGAACTATATTTGATAGCCAATCAAGATATGTTTATACCATGATGATGCCGGCTTGAAATTGTTTCACAATTTCTTCCTTGACTTTCAAACTTCGCTCCGGGTTTTAATCGCTTCGAGTTTCGCTTTTATTTGGCTTGAATCCCTCTTTAATGGGTAGGCGACGAATGATGATGTCAGTGGACAAACCAATCTTATCTTTATGAGACCATGCAAGCACATCCTGGAATTGGGTCAATAAAGTAATCATGTCATTATTTGGCTTGGGGTAAGGTCGATACTAATCTGGATCTGTTTGGGGTTTTCTAAGGTTTCAAGGTTGAAAGAGGTGGTTTGATCAATGTTTTTCTTCGACCCATTCCTTGATCTCCTCAGGCACCTCATAGTTCTTAATCTCCATCAAGTCAGAGTCCAACTTTACATTAAAGTTGCAGTCCTTGTGAAGAATTGGCACTCCATCAACAAGTTTAGACAAATCTAACTCTGGTGTCCTAACAAAAATGCTTTCACTTAATATATGAAACTGTTTGATCGTACAAAGTGTTAGCATATTAAAAACAACTGCTAATACTATGCAACAAAAGTAAGCATTTATTGCTATCTACAGGGCATAGGGATTTTCTACCCTTTTTACCCTTTTTAACAAATACAAGGAGTGCTGCACCAATTACCTAGAGTCAAGTCCTGATGGACAGCAGTGATGAAGGAGTGATTATCATCCTCTTCCTCTTGAATGATGACCATGACGTCTGGACAATCATCATTTGGGATATCATCGTTCAAACCCTTTGTATATACTAGGATGTATATCTTTGATAAACGTCTCTTTATGTCTTGCTTGCACCTTTGATTCCTTTCCATAATGTCTGCGTCTGGAATTAGGACTTCTTTCCCTTTAGCCGATCTCAGCTTGGGAAACAGAATTCCCGCCACTACAGAGAGAAGAATTTTCCTTAGAGGCCGTACAGAATCTGAATCTGTATGTTTAGGCAATAACATTATAGATGAAGGAACCGGTGTATGATTGTGAGGGTTCCTGTGACTTGACCCAGAGGAGTAGCCTAGTCCGGCTTTCCCTGTCTGGCTGGGAACTTAAATTGGGCATTTAATTCCTTGATGATTCTTTCCTAACCCTTTGTAGAAACTCAAAATTTTTCTGCCTACCTGTTACTAACATTTCAGGAAGTGCTGAATCTTCTTTCAGAGATAACCTTGGAAGATAGCTCAGCTTAATTTAGATACCACTAGAAGTTCAGTTTCAACCCCGGAAAACACACCAAGAGTATCCTTTCCCCATCTCGGAGATAACCCCGAGGATAGCAGTGCAAATACCAAAAATTCCACCGAAGAAGGCCGATTCATCTTGGAGCTAACCCCGAGATGTTCAGTCTTAGTCCCGAAAATAACACCGAGAAAGACAATGTCAAACTTGGAGATAACCCCAAGGAGTGCAGTTGCAGTTCCGGAGATAACCCCAAAAATGCTTATTTCAAATGCATGTAGTCAGCTTCAACTTTGGGACTCCCACCGAGGCACTTAATTTCCAAACCCAGAGATAACCCTGGGAGGACAGGAACACCTCAGAGACAACCTTGAGGGCAATCAACACTTTGTTGCATCAATCTGGAGATAACCTCTTAAGCAACGCTCGCTTTATCTCGACAAAACCGAAGATAACCCCGGTGAAGGGAAAAGTGAAAAGGCCACCTCAACCCCGCATGACAGCGTCTCAACAAACAATAATCAACATACATTCTACACAACAATGTCCCACAAGAACCAAGGAGTTGCAATCTCGAGTGACTACTACGTAAGGCAGCACACCGGATAGAATTTGAAGCCTGGATAGATAGGACATGGTTCCATCTTCCTGACTTCGTACAACCTCTAATCCCATGTTATTGCATAGCTCTCGACAAAAACATTCCAAAATAGGTCTTATACACCTCAATCAGATACTCAGATTGAAGTTCAGCAAGTTCGAGCAGACATCACATTGCACGCGTGCACGTATTTGGAGACGGCGGGACCCGCAGAGCCCGGGCCACCTCGGGCAGCCAGCAGTGCACCTGCGGCTCTCGGTTCTAAAAATATAGAGCCTGGGGAGTCCATATTCAAGAGAAAAAAGGAGAGGAAGCCCTATCCAATTTGCTCTGTACACACGCTATATTAAGTGCTTTCTCATTTTAAATACGTGTTAGCTCACATATAGCTATATTTTTACCGACGGGAACCGAGTGTTCATCCACTTAAAGTCATAGAAGTCTTATTTGGCAGCCCACTGTAAGCCTTCTTACACATTATAAAACCTTTCTCTTCATCTTTGCACACACTCTTCTTCACGTTGAGAGTCGTGTTATATGTGTATGCCCGAACTTCTATTCGTGATTTTCATTTTCTATATATATATATATATATATATATTTATATATGGACTAACATTATCGAGTTATGCCTCGATTGAGCCCGGACTCAAGTCCGGAGCGTTTATTTGCTTTTTATTTATATATTTTATATTTATATATATGAACTATTGTCGAACTTTGTTGGATGAGCCTTGATTTTACATTGAGGATTTACTACTATATATATATATATATATATATATATATATATATGAACTGTTGTCGAACTTTGTTCGATGAGCTCGATTTTATATCCTAATGCGTTTCGCTTATATATATATATAAGTGGTAAATGCACGGATATATATCGATCCCGACTCGATTTATTATTTAATGATTTGTCACTATATATATATATATATATATATATATATATATATACATTTTTTGCTGTGCCTTGAGTTTACTTTCGTGGCGGTTGATCATTTTTTCGCTTTTTTTACATTCCGTCCGCCTGGAGTTTCTTTTGCGTGGTGGTTGATCGCATTTACTTCTTTATTTACATTTTCGATCCTCCAAAGAGGTGCTTCGTGGTGGTTGATCATGTCTATATATATATATATATATATATATATATATATATATATATATTTACCACTTTTATATATTTACATTTCGATCCCCCATGGAGGTGTTTCGTGGTGGTTGATCATGTCTATACGTATATATATATTTATAGCTTTATATATATAACTACTTATCGCTTTTCATATAAAGCTGCGACATAATGTGAGCCTAGGAATCATGTGATCACAGATTCAAATCCATTGAATCTAGATTCTTGGTTCCCATGATGGACATTTTCAAATTGTAAGCGATTTTTATAAATTATTCACGGTGTTTGAATTTCCTTAGATGGCTTTCATGCCCATGAGGAGTTCGACACTACTATATATTATTTTCTCAAGATGCTTCAGATCTCTAAAATAAAAGCAATCAAGCCAAACATTTAATAATAAAATGGAAGTGTGAAAAGGTCTTAATTACTATTGAGCATAGGGTTTGAAAAACTCTTTTACAAAACCTCACTATTATATCATGTCTAAAAATTGAATTTTTCATACAAATTCAAACCCTTTTTATATAGGTGTAACGAGGCCTCACACTACTTCTAAATAATCGCACATGAACTACACACACACACATATTCATATAACAATTTCTTGAAAAGTGGCGATCACCGTGGTAACACTTGATGATGTCGGGGGTTCTAACACCTTTCCTCCACATAATCAAGCCCCGAACCCAAATGAATCTAAGTTTCACAGACCCGTGTAGCGAGTGTCACATCATTGGGTCAATGTGCAAACCTTTTTCTCATTGCGTTGGTGTAACAAGTTAAAAACACCAACTGGCAACTCTTACAGTCAAATTGTCGACATATACATGTCGACCTTTTTCACTTATTTTTTCAAACAAATCTCACATAAACATGAGAACACCAAAGAACAAGAATATAAAAGGAACAAATAAAAATCCCGACGTAGACAAAGTGGTGACTCACTTTGGGGATACGAAGAAGAGGGCTTAAGTCGCTACTACAAGCTTTTCAAAATCGTTATATACTTGTGTACGATCGTTGCATTTAAATTTTGATGAATGTGTACGAATGCATTTTACTTATCAGACCGCAAAATATCTATCTGTGATATTAGTGCTTCGCAGATGTCATCATTTTCGAAATGGTGAGACACCTTTTATGTGAATGTATGTTGTGTGGTTCCTCCACCAAAAGGCTATCCTATAGGTGTTTGATTCTTTGAGTCGTAGGAAGACTAATTCCAACGAGGCTCAAGAAAGGCACCACCCATATTCGCTCTAGTTGAAAGACCAGATTAACTTCCGTCGAGTAAATTGCGATGATCTGGGAACCTTCATGCCAAAAAAGCCGCAAGAGTAACCTAAGATAGGTCACCGATAAACCAAACGCGGAGGAAAGTCTCTTCATGCTTTCCATTTTCAATTAGCTGTAAAGATAATTACTTGTAATTTATTCCATGTTCATCTATATGTAATGGAAAATATGAAGAATATTTGCATATGCATATTAATCTGAAGACATGCTATCAAATGACACCCATTTTGTAGGATAATATTCCTAAAATGGACACATTATGATAGCATGTAAACATTTATACATTCCCTAAGACTAAACTACATAAGTTTTTGTAGGGAAACAATTGGGCTTGTTACCCGCTCAAAATCCAAAAAGGCCACGAGCCTACAACCAACTATGTTTTAAATCGACCGCCTAATCCCGCCTCTCATCTCACAAGAAGAGTTTGATGGATTAAGCAAGCAAATTCTGATTTGGTTGTTCTCGCTTAAAGAATTACACCAATCTACTCTGGGGTTCATGAAAACCGTGATATATACGTAATCCTCTGCAGAATGAGGAGCACAAGGTTCGAGATAAAACAACATCGAACTTTAGTTGGATATGACCAACAAAATTCTGAAAACATCCATCTTAAAGAAGATCCGACACCGGTGATATCATGAAGAAAGTCCTTCAAATGGAGGAAACCATTTGTTCTATCGATGGGATTGGAACACACGGGGTGTGTTTCATATGTTGACCTTTATATATTACATGGTGTGCATAATCGAGAGAAGTTCAAAACTCCCGACTTTGAAAAGTATGATGGATTAGGAGATCCTTACACACATTTGAAGATATTCAAAGGAGAACTTGGATCTTATGCGAGAGGACGAGAAGCTCATAATTCAAATTTGTTCTAGAAGAGTCTTTGGAGAAGCCCGATCATGGTATACCCAGTTAGACAACTCAAAGATCCATAGTCGGGAGGAACTAGTTCATGCCTTCCTCATTCAAGATAGCTTTCAATCTCGGATGGCTCCTAACGAAGATCGATTTCCAAGGTCAAGAAACCGCCTAATGAGTCTTTCAGAGAGTACGCTCAAAGGTGGAGGCGCCTTCTTCCGCTCAAGTTATTCCTTCCATGACGTAATCGAAATGGTCATAACCTTCATAGACATACAAGAAGCTCCTTTCTATGAAAGAGTTTTGCGATGGCATTGGCAAGCCATTTTTGAAATGATCAAGCACGGAGAGATGGTGAGATGGGATTAAAGCCGGGAAAGATTCAAGACCTAACTCGCTCTTAAAGCGATTCTTTGAGCACATCCGATCGGAACTTATGTAAATAACCCGGAAGGTCCATAAAAGAAATAGGAAGTTGTTTCCTTGATACTACAAGGTCAAAAATGCAATCGGAATATGCCTATCCAAAGGAGAAACTATTCCACTTTGCAAGCACAGTCTTCAAACCCTCCATTGCCTAAAGGGGGAGAAGTCAAACTCCCCGAGTGTTCACACCTTTAGGGGAATCACCGAGAATATCCTCGCTCTTCCGACTACTCGTAAGAAAATTACACATCTTCTTCTACCACCCAACCCGAATGGGAGGGGTTTCAATGCTACTCTCAAGTGTGCTTATCATGCCGGACATCGGGACATGACACTTAAGATTGATGGGCCTTGAAACACAAGATCTAGGACTTAATCGACAATGGGGAGATTGTCGTGACTAAACCCGACCAACCTCATGTGCAAGACAATCCTCTTCCTCAACACAAAGAGGGAGAGGTCAATATGATTAATTGGAATAGTGGACTGAGTTCCAATTACGTAGTGAATCTTCCCAGACTAGCAAAGACAAGATCTTGACGAGATGGGATTATCGCAGATTTCGATTTATAATGGAGCAAAAGATTAAAGCTCTTTGCAAACAAGTCGATCAGTTGATAGAACTGGTGATTCATCAACACCAAGTCACACGCCAATTAATCAGTCATGAGCATGCTAGTCTCCTTCCTTTTGTCATGAATATCCCATCCTCGCCTTCAGAAAGTGAAATCATCGGAGGATAAAATTACGAAAAGAGCATGTGCCAAACCCTTCGGGATTTTGCTAACAAACGAGAATTTACATATCTTGGCCAACCTATAGAGGAGATATTTCAAATATTTATCAATGAAGGAAGAATTAAATCCTTCTACCTCCAATCAATCCTCGTTCCATATAGTTTAATTATGAGGAGTATACCAATATCACTCCCATTCTCATGATCACAAAGACGTAAAAAATGTTGGGCACTCCGCCACCTCATTCAAAATTTAATTACATGCGGTGTCCTGCAAATGGCAGACGATGACACTTTGTTACTCGAGAGTGGGAACACATATCCTACAAAATAGAAGGATGACATAGTAGTTATATCGATGAAGATGATTTGGTGCCGAGCAGTCCACAATACAAGCAATTCAACTCAAAGGAGTTGACAATCCTTTGAAAGTAGCCGCACTGAGCCAATTAACATACCATTCAAACCACAATATCCTATTGTTAGCCTTCTGCCGTAAAGTCCCATGGAATTATGGGTAAATTGTGAAGGATCTACATCACATACTCATTGTTGTAATGTTGAAGGAGAATCCATCGTATCTTCCCCATCGGGTGATAAAGCCCGCCATCAAATCAAATGGGAAAGTTACCATGGAGAAGATTGAAGAATTCCTCCGCACCATGGGCCATATGAAGCTAAAGTGGTTTTAAGCTTGAAAGAAGCTCCACAAACAAATTTCCATATTGGAATTAGTTTTCGCTTCAAGATCTAATGAAGGTATTACTAAGGGACTTGGAAGAAGCCCATTTACCAAAAAATCGGTGTATGTGGAAAAATTTCAACATCTAGTTAATCACATTTTCAATGTAATGTGATATCTTTCATTGATGATGACATACCCATTGAAGGGACCGATCATCGTAAGCCGTTGCACATAGCGATTTTGTCCTCGGGATACATGGTTGGAGGAGTCTTGATAGATGGAAGTTCATCTCTGAATATATGTCCTTATGCTACCTTGGAAAAGATGAATATCAACCCCAAGAGGATCAAAAGCGACCATTCGGTTATCAAAGCTTTTGATGGGTCCCAACGAAATGCCGTTGGAGTGATTGAATTACCAAAGTGGAGATTGGTCCACATACACTCACTATATTCTTTCACGTGCTCAAAATAGCCACATAATGCAACTCGCTATTGGGAAGACCATGGATTCATATGGCGGGAGCCGTTCCTTCCACCCTTCATCAGCAACTCAAGTACATTATCAACAATAGCCTAGTCACTATTAATACTAAACCGGAATGTCCGGAACAAAGTGCCATGCCACTAATCACCTTCAATTCAGAAATTGAGCCAGTCAGTTTCCACGCCCTGGAGGTGAGCAACACTCATTACCATCCCATTGGGGCACCTCCTCTCATACCCAAGATTTCTGCCGAGGTTATGTCGGTCACTCAAGAGATGATGTCGTTGGGTCATCAACCTGGACAAGGGTTGGGCAAAGAGCATCAGGGTATTAAGCATCCTATTCAAGTGCCCAGTCAGACATGAACAACTAGAGTAGGCTATTCTGCTAGCTCCAAATCATAGGAATCTTCATAAGCACAAACAGATTCCTTCAACTTTAGCCACACAATTGATTTTCTCCACCGTAACTCTTGAAATGATACAATCTCGGTAAAGGTGCCAACCCATATTATGGCTATGTTATTTCCTAAACCAAGATCGGTTAAAGAAAAAGAGGTCCTGATTCGTGATCCTGAAGTGGAAGAGAGGGAACGAAAACATAAACAAGACATCGCCCTACGATGATGTCGGCGTATATGCATCATTATCCATGATGAGCATACAAATAGATACACCCTAGATGATGATTGCCCAGATATCATGGTCATTATTCGGGAGAAGGAGGACGATGATAGCCCTCAATCATCAGATCCATCAGGACTTTACCCTCGACAATTGGAACAACACTCCACGCATTGGTCAACGAGGGTAAAATGGGAAGTAAATTCCATCCGCAATGTAGATAACTTTATCTCGCTTAGTTTTCGTGACATGATATTAGCGGTTGTTTTATCAAGACATGCTAACACTTTATATGATTGAATAATTTCATATATTAAGTGAAGGCATATTTTGTTGCAGGACTGAATTTAGATGTGTCTCGCATTTAGCGATGAGGTGCCTTTTCTCCACAAGGACTATAACTTTAATGAAAAGTTGGACCTCGAGACTTGATGGAAATACAAGAGGACTTTGAGACACCTATGGAGATTAAGGAATGGGTCGAAGACAAACCTAAACCTAATCTTGATAAAACCACTTCTTTCAATCTCGTAAACTTATAAAACTCTAAGCTAATCCTCGATTGGTTCAAACCTCACTCCAAACTAACGGAATGACATGGTTGCGTTATTAACCCAATTCCACGATGTGTTTGCATGGTCTCATGAAGATATGGTGGGTTTGTCCATCGACATTATCCTTCATCGCCTTCCCATTAAAGAAGGATTTAAGCCAATCATCGGTGAAGCTCGTGCAATTGAAACTTGAGTGGAGTTTAAAGGTTAAAGAAGAAATTGTGAAATAATTTCAAGTGCATCATTATGGTGTCTACATACCTACGAATGGTTATCAAACATAGTCCTCATGCCTAAACCGGGAGGAAAGATGCGAGTTTGCATGGATTATTGAGATTTGAACAAAGCTTGCCTTAAGGATAGCTTTCACGTGCCATTTATCCACATTCTCATTGATAATACATCGCTCAATACGACATGTACTCCTTTTCATGGACCGCTTTCATGGGGTATCATTAGATTATGGTTGCCGAGGAGGATTGTGAGAAAACCGCTTCCATCACGCCTGGGGAACCTTTTATTATAGATGGTTGTCATTTGGCCTCATCAATGCCGGAGCAACCTATTAGCGACCTATGATGGTTCTTTTCCACGACTTAATGCAAAAGGAGATAGGGATCTACGTGGATGACATCATTGTCAAGTCTCGAAGGAGGATGACCACTTAGACCATCTTAGAAAATTTGTTAACAAGTTGCGTAAGTACAACTTGAAGTTGAATCCACCAAGTGCGCCTTTGGTGTTAAATCGTAAGTTGCTAGGTTTCTAGTCACCACAAAAGGATTGTCTTTGGATCCCACCAAAATCTAGGCCATTAAGGAAATTTCGTTCCTCGATGCAGAAGGAAATACGGATTTTTGGGAAGAACCAACTTCATTAGTAGGTTTATTTCTAAACTCACAGAACCTGGGAGCCCATCTTCAAGCTGTTAAGGAAGAACTCCTCCATAAAATGGAATGACGAGTGTCAGAAAGCCTTCCTTACAATCAAAGAGCAGTTGGTTAATGCTCCTATTTTGGTACCTCCCAAGGATGATTTTCCCTGCTCATGTACACTGCTCATTAATGATAATGCTATGGGTTGCATCTTTGGGGACGAGAAAGATAATATAGGCCAAGAGCGAGCTATCTATTACCTCAAAGAAAAGATTCAAGAGTAGTGAACACAAGTACACTCGATTGAGAAGACTTGTTGTGCTTTTAGCACGGGTTCCATGAGGTTACAACATTACCTCCACGGTCATACAACCCATCTCATATCCCCGTGGATCCTCACAAGCACGTGTTTAGTAAGCCCATACTGAATTATCGGCTATCCAGATGAGAGTTGATTCTACAATAGTTTGACATCTTTTACGTGACTCAAAAGTCCATCAAAGGACAAGGAATTGCGGATTAATTGGTCATCGCACTCGCAAGGGATTACAAACCCTTGGAAACATACTTTCTCGATGAAGGGGTCATGGAAATTCAGCAACACCACCATCACGATGCATGCTTATATGTGGAAAATGTGTTTTGATGGAGTCATTAACATAGAAGGTTTGGAGCCGAGCGGTTCTAGTATCCCAGATGGAGGAGCAAGATATCCCATCACCGTCAAATTGTAGTTTGTCAAGACCAACAACACAAACCAAGTATGAAGGCTATATCATGGGACTCAAACTTGCCCAATCAATGGGTATCAAAAGTTACCTCTCTTTGGGGATTGAGTTGGTAATCAAACAAACCACACGGAATCTATCAAACTAAAGAGCTACATTTGTTGCCTTACCATCGACAAGTTTTACAGATGGCTTCAGAGTTTGAAGAAGTACACTTCTTCCACATTCCTCGGAATAGGAATGATTTTGCGGATGCACTAGCAACTTTGGCCTCCTTGATCAACATACATGACAAGGAAAACATGCCAAGCATCCCATTTTCCCTACAAATGGCTCCAACTTATGGGAGTTCCATTAGAGAAGTATTGGATGAGCTACCTCCCATCTAACACCCTTGGTATCGAAGATATCAAGGAGTATCTACGCCGATGGATCTACACCCATTGAGGTGAGCCCGATCGAAAAAGGCGGATCCGTCGAATGGCTATGAAATTCTACCGAGCGGAGATGCACTTTACAAAAGAGATGCAAGATTAGGACTCCTTAGAAGTCCGGATGAGACCTAGCTCAAAGGCTCATGGATGAAATCCATGGTGGAGTATGTGGCCCACACATGAGTGGACCCTAACTTGTTAAGAAGATCCTTAGAATAGGGCATTATTGGCTTACGCTTAAAGTCGATTGTGATGATCATGTCAAGAAGTGCTATCAATACTAAATGCATGAAAATGCTATCCACGCCTCCAAGGGAACTCCACAATATGAGAGTTCACCGGTCCCCTTCTCAATGTGGGGAACGGACGTGATCGGGCCCATCAAGCCCAAAGCAAGTAACGGGCATCAATTTATCTTCACCAAGATTGACTAGTTCACTAAATGGGTGAAGCGACTTCCTTCCCCAATGTTACCAAAAGAAGTCATCATTGCTTTCATAAAAAACAATGTCATTTGTCGATATGGACAAACAGAGGTAATTGTGTCGACAATGCTAAGAACCTCAACAACAAAATGATGGAGGAGTTATGCGGTATATTCCACATCAAACACCTTAACTCCATCATCTACCATCCAAAGATGAATGGTCTTTGTTAGAAGCGACTAATAAAAACATCAAGAAGATCATGCAAACGATGTACGCCAATCACAAAGGATGGTCTAACTTTGCTTCTCGACTTTATTAGCCTATAGAACTTCAATATGTACTTCCACTGGGTCAACCCCCTATTCATTAGTCTATGGGATGGAAGTAGTACTCCTATAGAGGTGGAAATGGAATCCCTTAGAGTGTTAATGGGACGCCATTTGGATGAAGATTAATCCAGACAAGACAAATATCACCAATTGTCTCTAATAGACGAAAGGTGTATCGCGACTATCTTTTATGGTTAGTTATATCAACAAAGGATCGCCAGATCCTATAATGTAAAAGTAGCTCATCGTAGTTTAAACAATATGACTTGGTTTTGAAAAAGATCATTGACAACCAAGATAAATCTAGGGGAAATTCGCCCAAACTGGGAAGGCCCGTTTGTTGTCAATGAGGTATTAACAGGAGGTGCTCTCGCACTCGAGTGAAATGGATGGTGATGAAGTTGTAGGGTGAGCCGAGCCACAGATGCAAGCAATATACCAAACGGATCTCGATCCTTGCTAGGAAAACGGACCAAGATGAAAGATCCGTACACTCCACAAGATGGAAGGAGTATGACATAGCTATATCATGGGTGAAACAATACCCATGCCGCCTAGAAGTGGCAATCGGTCTTAAGTGTTACATAAACCACAAGTACAACACGACCGAAGTCATTTATAAATACCCTCTTTGGGTAAGTCTTTGCAATATTTGGGTCGACCTCGGCGTCTCGTGATGATCATCAAGTACAATGGTATGACCCTCCCCGAGAGCTCTCTCACCGCCATGATAATGCCAATATCTAGCTCATCCATGTACCTTGGCATGTATACATACGACAACATGCATAGTAGCAAAGACATCTACTCGGGCCGAAAGTGCCAATGATCCTCCCAAGATGGTGAAATCCACGGAGTGCCGTGTATAAATATCCTCGAGTAGCTAAATCATCAAGAAAAAATGTTGGCATATCACATGGCGGATGTGAGCTCATCTCGCACAACTCTCTGCCTCAACCCGGTGAGAGTCATAAAGCTGTCAACTCATGTCGTCGATGGCCATATGCGCGCAAAGGTCTATCCAAAGGTAGCGCCATCAACAGTATATACTCCTCCAAGGTAGGAGTCAACTAATGGATGCCAAATTAGAAGATCTATCTCTCGGTATCCAATGCCCCAAAGATGCCCTCCACAAATCTGCGGGAACTTAAAACATCAACAGGTCATAGAATGTCGCAACATCGATCTACGGTCACCCTAATCGATGGTGACATACTATCATACCATAACCTCAGCGTGAGGCCACCAATCTTGGTGGGGTATGATCAATACTGACTAATCTGTCAAGAAGACATCCATGCGTGTCGTGTCATAAGACCATCTAGGGGTTAATATTGAATATCTCGGACATACATACATATGCATAACATAGTACATGCATGATAAACAATATGTGGCAATATGATATAGGGAATGGAAAAATGTACATATATTCCTAAGTATATCATCATCTAATACATCTCTCAGATAGCTAAAATATAGGGAAATGGGGCAAAAGCGCCCTCTACAAATATGAGAGGCCTATCAAAAGATATAGCGAGAATGGGGCAAAGTTATCCAATGTCTAACAGAGGCCTGTGAAAGAGATAACGAGAATATACATCGAGGAGAAAAAGATAATGGTGTCAATGTACACATCATTAATCAAATCCATGTGATGTAACTCCTCCCGAGTCACTAGATCTCTATCCACAAGGATGTCGAGGGCCTATCTGAGGAGGATCTGCACCAAAGAAGCCATATATGGGTCACCGAGGGGCTATTGCTAGAAAGCTGGAAGAATCAAAAGTATCTTCCTCTCAAGGATCTCTCGCCCAAGTCTTGGGATAAAGAAATGTGCTCGATCTAGCCGCGGGTCAAACTATCAATCTATATCAAATGAGTAGGATCTCGGACATAAAGGCTAGCCAATCCGTCGACATCACGGATCCAGAACCATATCCCCCATGAGGCCGAGTAGCATAGGTCAGGCTCCAATAGAATGAGGGAACCACCAAGGTGGAATATCTGGTGAGTGTAGGGACCCTCCGATAATGTAAAACTATCAACACCTAACAATGTGATATCAATAACGGATGACTATGAAATGCAGACCAATAATGCCGGCGGGAGGTAAGATCGGTATACAAATCTCTCATGTGGTGCTCCTAATAGAACGCTCTCCTAAATAGAGCTCCCATCTTCCATCTATGAAGAGAGGAATCCTACGGGTGGAAATCACGTGCTCAACACTAGTCGGGTACCCATCCTCAAATCCAATGCTCAAATGCTCCCCCGAATATAGAATTCATGTAATGACATCAAACGTCAACAACTCCAAATTATAAAGCGGCAATGAGTGAAACCCTCACTATAGGGACCTTCGCCAAGATGGAATGATGCCATCACCGTCCTCGTGGGTAGGTATCTAATCATAACACATTCATCGGATGTAAGCATGGGAGCCTTTCATGGGACCAAGCCCGCCAACACAAAGGCAAATATCTCTACGTTAGTCAACACTCTTAACTCGTATCATGGGGAATTATAAGAGAAATACTTATCAATGAAATGAGTAAAATCCTAGCTAAGCCCTCTCAAGCCGCAAACGCATGCGCATTCCCCCGAGGAAATAGGTAAAGGTGTAGGAACCCCAATCATGCTCTCCAATATGGTCCACGTTTTGAGTGGCGCTGATCAAAGCGAAGGACACCGTAGAAGAGTTATCGCCTATGGGCGCCCTAATGATCATCAGAACAATCGCTAAAGAATGTGATCCCTAACTCTCACATCATCAGTATGGGCTCACTTTCGGCGGCCATTAATAACATCTACGCCAAAGGACTGTCACGAGCAGGTCCCGCTTGCTTGAGCACACCCTATTTGGAACTCCTAGCAAAGATCTTACACAGATTGGGGTAATATCCACCATACAAGGCATGGTACCCTCCAAACTCCATACTTGTGATAAACCACCAATCCATCGGTGTAATCATCGCCTCACGAGTCTAACAAATGGAGTGGTGAGTGCGGTGAAACCGGTAGCAGACAATGCCCCGAGGTAACCCCAGGGGACAACAACAGGAAGGATGGAAATGAATGCCCCAAATCCCCGGTCATATACGATCGCTTCTATAGTCAGTAATGCAAAGCCCGGTACATAGCGTAAATATTGAACCCGATTCCCACTAGTCGACATGTAAAGTCGGGAAACTATATCATAAAGTAGATCAACATAAAAATCCTTTATTCCACATCAATAGGAAACAAGGAAGATCAAAGGCTAGCTTTGTACCTCATTTACATGCAAGTAAATTGAGGGATGTCTACTCAAATCGCCCAACAACTCTAGGTTCACCACGGTGAATACTCGGGAGGTCCCTTTGGGGAACATGTGCGCAGCAGAGAGCGGGAACCTCAACTCGAGATAGGACATATCACCGCCTTTCGCAAATGATGAGGTTTGTCTAACAAAAGCGGGGTCGAGGCACTTGAAGCCCTCCTCCGTGATACTAGAAGTGGTCCCACGGAACTACTTGGGTGATCCAGATCCATATATCCGGATAAAAGTCTCCAAATCACCTTAGAAAGGGTGTGGTAAATTCTTATCTGGAGCTTTTTAAAATGCGTTTTATAACTTCATGCATGCATACATTATTTTAACATACATCTAAAGTAGAGTTAAAATGCATGACTACCCAATGCCTACATTTTGGAAATTTTTGCTATAGTCCCTTTGTAAATAGGACTATCGACATGTACATAGGCATGACTAGGTGGCCATTCAAGAGACATCTCGCCCCACAATCATATACATCCTACATGCATTAACACATCAAAGTAAAAATCCGTAAGAGTAGCCTAATTACAAGGATTATTTTGCTTTTTTCACCTTTGCTCATTTGTCCTAAAATAGGATAAGAAATACTATTTCAAAAGTTAATTTTTTCACATTATTATGTTCAACATGGTTTAATACTAACATTTACTATGTTGAATATTTTTATCAAGTCATTTCAAAGATACATGTGCACTACTATGTGTTTAGATGCATTTCATGTGATAATTCATTTTCCAATAGATGAAAACTAGAAAATAATAAATGTATACATTACCGTGACAATGTAGAACACTTGTACGGTGGATGAGAATTTGTAGAAAGTTGTCCAAACTCAAGCAGATCTAAAGAAAAGCTCACATTTCCTTTGTGACCACGGCTTGAAAATGACTTATGAAAGTAGCCTACAAGTATTATGTAGCCACGGTTGGCTATAAAGAGAGTCCACTCGCTACCGCTACTACTGTGTACCTACGACAGCCCCTACATGGGTCGCACCCTCCGGCTCGATCAAGTTCGAGTTGTAAAGGAGTTCTCACAAGCTAAAAGGCCAAATCAGAATAAAAAGCGCTAGGTGATTGGCGGAATAGCTTTGAAATCACGGTTTTCACGGCCAAACCGTGGCTTTACATATCATTCATTGGTCTTCGCCCAAAACACAGGTACACTATACCAATGATCTTCACTATTGCAAACTACATTCAACAATATCTCAATGATAGTGCGATGCCATCGGTGCATGGTCGTAACCTTGACATGTTCCCCGGGGGGTTACAATGCATTTTCATCCATTAACATGATCACCGGTGGGGGTGTCACATTTTCAACCATTGATGTACGTCGTCAATGATGGTCAAGCGACCTTGACATGTTCCTCGATGGGGATGTAACGCAACTCATCCATTGATGCACACATCAATGAAGGTCAAACATGTTTGACATTATCCTCAACAAGGAAATCATCCGTTGATGCACACATCAATGAAGGTCAAGCGACCTTAACATTATCCTCAAAGAAAGATCTCATCCATTGATACACATGTTAATGAAGGTCGTGCAACCACGACAACACCTTCTTTTGGCGTAACTCTAGCGGAATAAGCGGAAGGACCAAAGCGATACAAACCAAGGAAAACATCCTCATCGGGGAGGACCGATGATGGAATATGTTATACACATCCTCAGCGAATAAAACTCATCCCCACGAGAGTCTCTTATGACGTGAGAGATATAATTTTAGGATAATATTCAGATCAAGGATTTAAGACTTTGGTGATAGCCCCAACGTCAACAATCCGAGAGATTTCTCGGTATCTATGGATCACGCGCCCAAGACAGTTCATCAAAGCTAGTTATTATTTCCATCCCCAATAGAAGCAACAAGGAGTCGATTAATCATCCCATTATGTTGGATGACAATCCAACAAACCACATACATTTGCATTATGCATTACATCATAATCATCTTGTTGCATTTCAAGTGTCTAGTATTCTTTATCCTATCCATGCCATTGTATTGCATGAATATGATAAAGAGGGGCATCTCATGAGACACTCGAAATTTTCTACCTACACATTACATTAGCATTTCAGGAAGTGAGGAATCTTTTCGAGAGATAACCACGGAAAGGCATACTAAACTTAATCTCGGATACCACCGGAAGTTCGGGTTTTAACCCCGTAAAACACACCGGAGTATCCTTTCCCCATCTCGGAGATAACCCCAAGGATAGTAGTGCAAATACTATAAATTCCACCGGAGAAGGCCGATTCATCTTAGAGATAACCCCGAGATGTTCGGTCTCGGTCCCAAAATAACAATGTCAACCTTGGAGATAACCCCAAGGAATGCGATTGCGATTAGGAGATAACCCCGAAATGCTTGTTTCAAATGCATGCGATCAAACTTCAACCTCGGGACTCAACCGAGGCACTCAATTCCCAAACCCAAAGATAACCCCGAGAGGACATGCACACCTTAGAGACAACTGACCGAGGAAATCAACACTTGTAGCGGTCCAATCTTAGAGATAACCACGAGCAACGCTCGCTTTATCGGCCAAAACCGAGATAAACCCGGTGAAGGGCAAAGTCAAATGGCCACCTCAACCCGCATGGCGTCGTCTCAACAAACAATAATCAACATACATTCTACACAACAATGTCCCACAAGAACCAAGGAGTTGCAATCCCGAGTGACTACTACGCATTGCAAAGACACACGATAGAATTTGAAGATTAAAGAGATAGGACATGGTTCCATCTTCACGATTTTGTACAACATCTAATCCCATGTCATTGCACGGTTGTCGATAATAATACTCCAAAACAGGTCTTATACACCTCAATCAGATGCTCAGATTGAAGTTTTACAAGTTTGAGCGGACATCGTGTTGCATGTGCATCTTGAGGGCGGCGGGACTTGTAGAGCCTAGGGGCACCTCGGGCGACGCATGTGCATCTGCGGCTACCACTGTACATTACTGCGGCTCCAGCTCTACAAATATAGATCTTGGGGTGGCCGTATTCAAGAGAAGAAAGCGAGGAAGCACTGTCTAATTTGCTCTGTCGCACCCTATATTGAGTGCTTTCTCATTTTAAACACTTGTTAGCTCACATATAGCTATATTTTTTTTACTGCGAGGAGCCGAGTGTTCATCCATTTAAAGTCATAGAAGTCTTCTTTGGTAGCCCACTGTAAGCCTTCTTACACATTATAAAGCCTTTCTCTTCATCTTTTCACACTCTTCTTCACGATGAGAGTCGTGTTGTGTGTGTGTATGCACGGACTTCGATCCGTTGTTTTCATTTTTATATATATATATATATATATATATATATATGAACTATTGTCGAACTTTGTTCGATGAGCCTAGATTTTATATATCCAGTGCGTTCTATCGCTTTTATATATATATATATATATATGTATATATATAGCGACAAATCATTGAAATGATAAACCCGACTCGGGATCGATATATATCATGCGTTTACGCTATATATATATATATATATATATATTTCATTAGGCACAGAGTTTACTTTGTGGCGGTTGATCGTTTTAACTACTTTCTTTACATTCCATCTCTTTGGAGTTTACTTTGTTGCGATTGATCGTATTCTTGCTTTATTTACATTTCGATCCCCGTGAAGGTGCTTCATAGTGGTTGATCATGTCTATATATATATATATATTTATATTTATATTTATATACCGCTTTTATATAGTTACATTTACGATCCCCTATAGAGGTGCTTCGTGGTGGTTGATCATGTCTATATATATATATTTACAACTTTATATATATATAGCGCATCTGCTATTCATATAAAGCTGCGACATCATGTGAGCCTAGGAATCATGTGATCATAGATTGATCCATTGAATCTAGATTCGATTCCATGATGGGCATTTTCATTTATAAGCGACTTGTAAATTATTCACGGTGTTTGAATTTCCTTAGATGGCTTTCATGCCCATGAGGAGTTTAGCCTTTGCTATATATTATTTTCTCGAAGATGCTTCGCATCTCAAAAAAATAAAAGAAATCAAAAGTTGAACATTTAATAATAAAATGGAAGTATGAAAAGGTCTCAATTACTATTGAGCACGGGGTTTGAAAAACCTCTTTTACAAAACCTCCTTTGCTATATCATGTTTAAAATTGAATTTTTCATACAAATTCAAACCCTTTGTAGATAAAGTGTAACGAGGCCTCACACTACTTCCAAATAACTCCACATTGGCCCGACCCATACATACACACATTCATTTAACAATTTCTTGAAAAGAGGATGTCACCATGGTAACACGGATGTCTGGGGGGGTGCCTAGCACCTTCCCTCCACATAATCAAGCCTCCAGAACCCAAATGAATCTCGGTTTCACAGACCCGTTTAGCGGTTGTCACATCTTTGGGTCAATGTACAAACCTTTTCTCGATTGCGTTAGTGCAACCATTAAAAAACACCAATGGCGACTCTTACGGTCAAATCGTCGACATATACATGTTAGACCTTTTTCACTTATTTTTGCAAACAATTCTCACATAAACATGAGAACACCAAAGAATAAGAATAGAAAAGGGACAAATAAAAATCCCTACATCGACACACTTCTCACAGTTGGAAACCCAAGAATATCATTTCTTGAATGGCCGATATTACCTCGGTGGAAACTCTAGGTTTTAGAGTTGGAGCCACGATGGGTTGATAGTGAGTGTAGCTCACCTCAAGGGCTTAGAAGTTAATAGGTTCAACTTGTTTATTGAAACCGATTAGAGGTATATCACTTTGGATGGGATGCTCGGTTTATAGTTAATAGTGACGATTCATCGTTGATGATATACTTAAGCTATTGATGAAGAGTGGATGGGACGACTCCCACCATATGGTTCTAAGGTCTTCCCAATAGTAAATTATATCCTGTAGTGATTTTTAGCACTTGAAAGGACATGTAGAATATATGTGGACCGATTTCCTTTGGTAATTCAATCTATCTCGATAGCATTTTGCCAACATCCAAAGAAAAGCTTTGATGATTTTGTGGTCGCCGTCAGATCCTATTGAGATTGATCTTCATTCTTTCTAATTTGAAATAGGGGCATATGTTTAGGATGATCCTCCATCTATTATCACACTTCCAACCATATATCCGGAAGACATCACATCTATGAAGGTTATCACCATCTCGGTCTCGTCATGGATGGGATTACTTGAGCGACCAAACGCCTCCATCTTTGGGCATACTCTCTCGAATGTCTCATTGATTTGCTTCTTGACTTTGGTAATTTGATACACATGCGGTACCATCCGAGTTTGAAAGCTATATTGGTGAGGAAAGCATCGCATTAACTCCTCCTAGTCGTGAATTTTGGAGTTATCCAATCGATGTACCATCCTGGCTTCTCCGGTACGATTTTTACGAAATAGTTGCATTCTCGGTTTTTCATTCTTGGCGTAGGATCCGAGCTCTCAATGAACACTTTTAAGTGCGTGTAAGGATATCCCAATCCATTATATTTCTTGAAGTCGGGAGTTTTGAATTTCTCTACGGATAATGAAGACCGGGGAAGATGCAAAGGTCCGAATAGGAAACGCTTCTATGCGTTCCAATCCCTTTGATGGACCGAATGGTCTCTTCCATTTGTAAAGCCTTCTTTCGAATATCCTTTGGTGTCTTGATCTTCTTTAAGATGGGTTATTTGAGGAGTTTTGTAGGACTTCTCATTACGAGACTTAGGTCTTTGGGACTTCTCTGTCTAGACCACGGATTCTTCATTGTGCGAGAGGATTACATTTGGATGGATATTTGTGGACCACGAGTTGATTTGTTTAGTTCTTTCGGGGAGAACATCCAATTACATTATTTGATTCATCAATCCTGTAAACACCTCGCAAGAGACATGGGTAGGATCGGTGGGGCACTAGTATCCATGTCGATTGTGGGCTTAGTGACTTTTTGGACTTTGAAGCAGTAAATGGGACCAATCGTTTCCCTACAAAATGACTATGTAGTTTAGTCAGGAATATAGGGAAATGCTATGCAATGTGTCCATTTTAGGATTGTTTTAATGTTCTCTGCAAAATGAATGTCGGTCCTTTTAATGATGAGGATAGCATGATAGGTCTTGCTATAAAAAAGGAGTGCATATTTACATACTCCTTTATATTTTCCATTTATATTGAGATTGACATGGAAATGAAATTACAAGTAATTAATATTACATGTAATTGAAAGGGGAATGTATGAAGAGACTTCCTTCACGTTTGGTTTATCGGAGGTGGCCTATTGTGGCGCCCCAAAATAGGTCCATTCCATCCAACCCATTACGAGTCACCAAATACATGGTACAAAAATAACTACAACTTTATTAATACATTTGTCGTGAAAATACGATAACATATATATTGTGAGTTTAAATACGAGATATTGTCATCTAGACAATATCCACACATAAATAAATCCCCATCATAATTATTGATACATTATTTTATAAAAATGGTGAGGACTACTAAACAACTCTCTAGAACCTTCATTCCATACCCGACTAGTACTCGCTACATTCTCGCCTCACGAGAAAAAAATGGAACAAAAGGAAAAGGGTGAGCTCAACTAGCCTAGTAAAGAATATTATGACTAAGATAATATACAACAAATTATCGTTAGTCTTCAACGAGGAAAAATCTAATAGAATACAATAGACAACCGGTTTTAAATCAATCTTCGCATGATGAAATAATAATTCATTAGAAGAGTTAAGTAGAGAATGCAAACTACTATCTTCTATATATGAATTTAAAAGTTCATCGTCGATATTTTATCCCTGTAACATCAATCAATACATATACGGAATCAAATATTCATCTTTGCACTACTGGCCAAAGATATTCATCGATTGGTCATGTTCATCTAAACACATTCATCTTTACACTACGGGCCAAAGATATTCATCGGAAATCATTCATTTTTGCACTTCTGAAGCCAAAGATATTCAATAATATCATCATTTAAAGGTAGCGATGATGAAAACTATTTTTAAAGAAAGCGAATCCGGTTAAACAAAATGACAAGGATTAAGGATTAAGGATTCGTACTTTGTTTTATCCATGTCCAAAAATACCTCAAAAATAATCTTAGTGGTGTAAAATTCAAGAATGATCAAAACATTGATACAATCAAAGCTAGTATCCGAATAGATATTTTGGATAAAAAAGAAATTTCATTTTAAATTGAATAGTTAAAGTATCGTGAATAGTAACTCAACACCAAAAGATAGAAATTTCCAAAAAAAAACATCATCACGCTTCGTGAATAGTAACTCGTGAATAGTAACTCATGAATAGTAACCCAGACATGAAAAAGTTCTAAATTTGATAAAAATTTCCAACCAATATTTCGGCATAATGATATTGAAGAAATAATATCATTTTGAATAAAATAACATCCCTTACCTCGAAAGCAAGACTTATAGTTGAAACAGGATATAGGCTATGACTTGAACTTGCATCAGTATAGCAACACTCAAAGTATACTCAAAATACTCATAAGAATACGCTCGATAATATAGAGAGAAAACTTGGATTTACGGTGTGATTTTCAATTCTAACATAAGCACCCTATTTATAGGAAAATGCTTAGAAGAACACCAAAGTAGAAAATTTAATATAATATTAATATATATAAAATTTTTCCTATGCACACTCTTATAAACTGAAATCATCTTATTTCAACAACCAACCAAGCCCACCAAACATATCAAAAACGTTTTTCTAATTTAAATTATTTTAAAATTCCAAAAATCAATTATTTTGAACTTGAACTTCAATAATTCATAATAAATAGCCCTTTTATCAGAAAAATTTGAATCACGCGAGTTTTTATAGAAAATCAATTCTCTACAACTTTGCGGAAGAAAGTTTTTCCAAATTCCAAGCAGAAATTGACCGAAATCCACAAACGTGCGATTTTACAAGCTATAATCAAATTTCAGTCAAGAAATGGGGTCCACCGACACATAAAATATGCTTTAAATATTTTGGTAACAAAAATACTCCTCCTCCACATATACTCATATATCCCACATTTATCGTAAAAATATCATCATTATTATATTATTAAAATATAATAATATATTTAAATGAATTATTTTATCGAGAAAAAGATAAAATTTCAATTTTCAACAATTGTCACATTAAAAATTTTCTCCATCTATATCCACATAAAATTAATATTTTCCTCATCATATGAATCAATAATTAATTATTCACAAATAATATTCTGAATCACAATATTGACAACGAGGTGATTCCCGAGGAAAGAGGGGCTTTCGATAAGGATCTCTCCTTATTGGCGCGCATGATTAGGTAACCAAACCTCTCCTTAGGCAGAACTTTCTAGACATTGCCAATAATGTTATCCAATAATATTATTCCGATAATATGAATTATTGCCCGATAATGGAAAATCTTGTGTAATGACAATTATTGAAACAACGATAATATAAAATATTAACGCATCAATTATTGAATCGATAAAATAAAATCTTGAAACAAGAATTATTGTAACAATTATTGAGTAGTGCCTTCTTACGTAAAATCAATAATTGGTGCAATACTGGTATTGCAATTTGTTCAACAACGTGTATTAGTGTGTTTTAACCACCGGGTATTCAACGATATTAGCTGTAACAACTACTGCGTTATTTATAAACAAATATATTTGTCGTTTTTTTTCTCAAGTTATGGGGCCCATGAGAAGAAGTAAGGTACGTCGTGCATACGAATATTCCCCAAGCGATAATGAATATTTTATAACCATTTGCTTATTGAAATATTTGCGTATTTTACCCATAACTATCCACATTAATCAAATCAACCCTTACTATTTCAAAATAATAAATAGAGGAAAATAAATTTCATTTATTAATAATTTGGGGTCTTACAACCTCCCTCCTTATGAAATTTCATCCTCGAAATTGGCGTACGTACTGGTTTTTGAAAAGATGAGAATACCTCGCTTTCATTTCCGTTTCCAACTCCTAGGTCATTTCCTCAATTGCATGTTTTCTCCACAAAACTTTAACTTGTGGTATAACCTCGGTACATAAGACATGTTCTTTCCTATCCAAGATCTTGCGGGTACCTCCTCGTACGTTAAGTCTTTGGCTATCTCGTCCGGTTCTAACTCAATAGCGTGGTTGGGTCATCCACATATTTACGTAACATCGACACGTGAAAAGCGTTATGAACACGCGCGTCATACTTGGCGGTAAAAGCGAGTCTATAGGCCACGGTTCCTATTCGATCGAGAATTTCAAATGGATTAGTAAATCGAAGGTTTGAGCTTTCCTCACCTCACCGATTCTCGCTTTTGAAATAACAACTTCTTGCACCTCCTTCTTCAAATTCATGACGACTCTGTTGTGTAGCTTGAAGCAACTTTAACTTTATCGATTAAAGTCGATTATACTCGTATATCATCACGTGGGTACCTAGAGTTTTCATCTCCATCTCTATTATTTATAAATTATCTGAAATGAGTCTTTGACAATATCGTACTCGTACTTGTATATCGATCTTCTACTCAACACGTCGGCTACCACGTTCGCTTTTCGGGATGACATGGTGAGAACATGTCTTTGAAATGGGTCTCCTCTTGAGTTCTTGAAGCTATTCCCACATTCCTTGCTCCATTCGAATTTTGTATCTCTACTGAGTCAATTGCGTTAATGGAATAGCGATTCGAGAATATCCTTCAACGAATCTCCGATAATAACCAACTAAGCCTAGAAAGCTACGTATTTCGATTACCGACTTAGGTTGTTCTCAAGCTGTGACTCATATCCCAACCTTGGATATGCGTTACAATGACACCTATCGTTTTACTATCGTGAAGAATATGGTGTCCCCTACGGAGAGTGCGGCTTTGGTGCATTCCACAAAGGAAGTCACCAAATAAAGGCACAGTACCAAATTCTATAGTTGAATTTTTAACTCACGAAGTTCAATAGGAGCCATTCGATATGAGATTTTAGAAATGAGTTTTGTCTTAGGGTTCAAAGTCGATATAAAATTTAATATCGAGGCTTTGGGAGTAAGCTAAGAAATTCTTCAGAAATATATCGGGAAAAATTAATAACAACGGGAATATTATTCAAATCGGCGTGTCTTTATTCAAATTCATAACATGGACTAAGAAAACTTGACATCCGTAATAAACGAATGACTTCATGGCTTGATATGAAAATGTTTTGACTACAATGGTTTGATTGCTTGAATTGAATAACGAGTTGCTTAGGAATATGAAAACTAACAACCTTACGAAAGTAATCAATTTCGATATGATGAGTAGTTAACCTTAAAATCACATCAAAAGCAAATATCTCTATAGAAATAAGGTTAGCGGGGTAATGTGATAGTGCCAACCTTAATCAAGCAAGATTTCTAAACAACGGATGTAATGAAAGTTTCTCTTCTTGAGTCTCCATAAATAGGTCAAAGTCTAATTTCTCGTAGTAGTCAAGTTCAAACGTTGAGCGCAAGAAAGAAAGATAAAGAATGGGTAGAGCCGGTATCTAGTAAGGTATAAACTTCGCAAGAATTTATAATTAACTAACCCGTGCTAACCGTTCGGGTTCCTCACATTTCAAATCGGTCACGACAAACGCTTCTTCCAGAAACATACTTTTGAGTCACCAATCCATTGGGTGGGTTTTGATCTGCGTACAATCTCGGCAATATGTCCTTCTTTTCCATAATTATAGCATACCTTAAAGCTGTTGTGGGCGGTTTGGTGATATGTCCCTCTTTCCGCATTTGTAACATATCGTTGGTGGTCTTTCTCCACCCTTGGAACCCGATTGCTCTTTGGCGAGCGTCTTCACATGGTCGTTGTTGAATCTCCTCTTTTAAAATCTCTTCCCGACTCGCTTTTTCTATTTTCATGGCCACGATTACCACGAGTGGTTCTGGCCTTTGTCAAGTATTCTTCTTTCTCATTTGGTTATCGTTATTCCGATGGCGCTATCTTGATATGATCTGGTTATGGTCCCTCCGGTTGAGCGTATTGGTTATCTCGCTCTAACAACTGAGCCTTGTTGACAACATCTGAAGAGAGAAAATTTATGAGAAATGAGATCTTTGAAGTATGGGTTTCAAACCTCTCGAAACATCCGCGTCATCGTTCCTCATTCTCCACCAAATGAGGTGCAAACACGGATAACTCCATGAACTTCGCCTCATCTTTGGGACACCGTCATGTTATTCTGCTCCGATCTAATACACTCCATTTCCTTCATATAACAAATACTTTCGAGGAAGTACTTGTCATTGAACTGCATTTCAAACGCGTCTCCCATGACATCTTTGAGTCGAAATTTGGATGGGTACGCTTTATAAATTCCCACGATAATCGCCTTTCTTCACGGAACATAAAAGTAGCGAATGGAACTTTCTATTCCTCCGTGCATCCCAAGACATCGAATATCATGGTAATTTGTTTTTGACCCACGTCTCGCGCCTTAATCGGATCGCTTTCCCAGAATGCACGGTGGTCCCTGACTCTTTGAGGCGCTTGGTTTGTGACCTCCCGTAAATTGCTATCATTTCCTCATGTATTTTGAACACGAGTCTCCCTCGTCCCGATTTTGCATGAGCTGCAAAAAGCTTCTAAACATCCCTCGTTCATCATACGCTTTCGGTGGTGTTGTTCACGGAAGGTACATTGCCCGACTGTTGCCACGTTCTCTCCTCGTGGGTGAGTACGAGCGTCTCCACGGTCTCATTTACTCCCTTTGTTAATATTCTCGATCGACATTCTCAAATCTTGTCATAAAACAAGGGTTAATTAAGGAAATCAATATATCATATAATAAACCTATATCTTGACCAACTAACAAATAAGCTTAGGTAGGACACACTAGCGAAGGATTTACTCGTCTCTCCCCTCCTAGTTCTATTCACGATCTCGCATGGAGATCATTTCCTAAGCTTTGATACCATTTGTGGCGCCCTAAAATAGGTCCATTCCATCCAACCCATTACGAGTCGCCAAATACATGGTACAAAAATAACTACAACTTTATTAATACATTTGTCGTGCAAAATACGACAACATATATCTTGTGAGTTTAAATACGAGATATTGCCATCTAGACAATATCCACACGCAAATAAATCCCCATCATAATTATTGATACATTATTTTACAAAAATGGTGAGGACTACTAAACAACTCTCTCTAGTACCTTCATTCCATACCAGACTAGTACTCGCTACATTCTCGCCTCACGAGAAGAAAAATGGAACAAAAAGGAAAAGGGTGAGCTCAACTAGCCCGATAAATAATATTATGACTAAGATAATATACAACAAATTATCGTTAGTCTTCAATAGGAAAAATCTAATAGAATACAATAGACAAACCAGTTTTAAATCAATCTTCGCTATGATGAAATAATAATTCATTAGAAGAGTTAAGTAGAGAATGCAAACTACTATCTTATATATGAATTTAAAAGTTCATCGTCGATATTTTATCCTGTAACATTAATCAATATATATACGCAATCAAATATTCATCTTTGCTCTGAGGCCAAAGATATTCATCGATTGGTCATGTTTAACTAAACACTGTTCATCTTTGCACTACGGGCCAAAGATATTCATCGAAATCATTCATCTTTGCACTACGGGCCATAGATATTCAATAATATCATCATTTAAGGTGAGGATGATGAAAAATATTTTAAAAAGCGAATCCGGTGAAACAAAATGACAAAGATTAAGGATTAAGGATTAGTACTTTGTTTTATCCATGTCCAAAAATACCTCAAAAATAATCATAGTGGTGTAAAATTGAGAATGATCAAAACATGGATACAATCAAAGCTAGTATCCAGAATAGATATTTTGGACAAAAAGAAGAAATTTCATTTTTAGATTGAATAGTGCAGTATTTCGTGAATAATGTCGTATATGTGAATAATAACTTTCCAGACACCAAAAGATAGAAATTTCCCGAAAAAAACATCATTACGCCGTGAATAGTACATCGTGAATAGTAACTTCGTGAATAGTAACTTCGTGAATAGTAACTCATGAATAGTAACTCATGAATAGTAACTCATGAATAGTAACCCCGACATAAAAAAGTTCCAAATTTGATAAAATTTCCAACCAATATTTCGGCATAATGATATTGAAGAAATAATATCATTTTGAATAAAATAACATCCCTTACCTCGAAAAGCAGTACTTCTAGTTGAAACAGGATATAAGCTATGACTTGAACTTGCAATCAGTATAGCAACACTCAAAGTATACTCAAAATACTCACAAGAATCGCTCGATAATATAGAGAGAAAACTTGATTTACGGTGTGATTTTCAATTCTAACCTAAGCACCCTATTTATAGGAAAATACTTAGAACACGAAGTAGAAAATTTAATAAAATATTAATATATATAAAATTTTTCCACATACACTCTTATAAACTGAAATCAGCTCATTACAACAACCAACCAAAGCCCACCAAACATATCAAAAACGTTTTCTAATTTAAATTATTTTAAACTTCCAAAAATTAATTATTTGAACTTGAAACTTCAATAATTCATAATAAATAGCCCTTTTATCAGAAAAATTTGAATCTAGCAATTTTTATAGGAAATCCAATTCTCTACAACTTTACGGAAGAAAGTTTTCCAAATTCCATACAAAATTGTGTGAAATCCACAAAGCAGCAATTTTACAATTTATAATCAAATTTCGATCAAGAAATGGGGTCCACTAACACATAAAACATGCTTTAAATATTTTGGTAACAAAATACTCCTCCACATATACTCATATATCCACATTTATCGTAAAAATATTATCATTATTATATTATTAAAATATAATAATATATTTAAATGAATTATTTTATAAAAAAAGATAAAATTTCAATTTTCAACAATTATCACATTAAAAATTTTCTCAATCTATATCCACATAAAATCAATATTTTACTCATCATATGAATCAATAATTAATTATTCACAAATAATATTACAGAATCACAATATTGACAACGTGCGGTTCCGAGGAAGAGGGGCTTTCAATAAGGATCTCTCCTTATTGGTAGCGCAATTAGGTGACCAAACCTCTCCTTTGACAGAACTTTCTAGACATTGCCAATAATGTTATCCAATAATATTATTTAGATAATATGAATTATTATCCAGATAATGGAAAATCTTGTGTAATGACAATTATTCAAACAACGGTAATATAAAATATTAACGCGACAATTATTGAATCAATAAAATAAAATCTTGAACAATAATTCTTTGTAACAATTATTGAGTAGTGCCTTCTTACGTAAGAATCAATAATTGGTGCAATCTGGTGTCTTCTTGTTCAACAACGCGTATTAGTGTGTTTTAACCACCGGGTATTCCAAGATAATACTTGGTAACAACTACGCCGTTATTTATAAACATTTATATTTGTCGTTTTCTTCATCCAATCGCTTTCCATTATGGGGCCCAAAAAGATCTTGCAAGTCAATGCGAATATTCCCCAACGATAATGAATATTTTATAACCACTTGCTTATTCGAAATATTTGCTTATTTTACCCATAACTATCCACATTAATCAAATCAACCCTTACTATTTAAAAATAATAAATAGAGGAAAATAAATTTCATTTATTAATAATTTGGGGTCTTACAACCTCCCTCCTTATGAAATTTCATCCTCGAAATTGACGACGTACTGGTTTTCGAAAAGATGAGAATACCTCGCTTTCATTTCCGTTTCCAACTCCTAGGTAATTTCCTCAATTGCATGTTTTCTCCACAAAACTTTAACTTGTGGTATAACCTCAAAGATACATAAGACATTTTCTTTCCTATCCATGATCTTGTGGGTACCTCCTCGTCACGTTAAGTCTTTGGCTATCTCGTCGGTTCTAACTTCAATAGCGTGGTTTGGGCCGTCCACATATTTACGTAACATCGATACATGAAAAGCGTTATGAACACGCGTCGTACTTGGCGGCAAAAGCGAGTTTATAGGCCACGAGTTCCTATTCGATCGAGAATTTCAAATGGATTAATAAATTGAAGGTTTGAGCTTTCCTCACCTCACCGATTATCGCTTTTGAAATAACAACTTCTTGCACCTCCTTCTTCAAATTCATCGACTCCGGTGTGTAGCTTGATGACTTTAACTTTATCGATTAAAAGTCGGTTATACTCAGTATATCATCACGTGGGTACCTAGAGTTTTCATCTCCATCTCTATTATTTATAAATTATATGAAATGAGTCTTTGACAATATCGTACTCGTACTTGTATACGATCTTCTACTCAACACGTCAGCTACCACGTTCGCTTTTCGAGGATGGCATGGTGAACATGTCTTTGAAATGGGTCTCCTCTTGAGTTCTTGAAGCTCTTCCCACATTCATTGCTCCATTCAAATTTTGTATCACTACGAGTCAATTTGCGTTAATGGAATAGCGATTCGAGAATATCCTTCAACGAATCTCCGATAATAACCAACTAAGCCTAGAAAGCTACGTATTTCGATTACCGACTTAGGTTGTTCTCAAGCGTGACTCATATCCCAACCTTGGATATGCGTTACAATGACACCTATCGGTTTACTATCGCATGCGAATATGGTGTCCCCTATAGAGAGTCGGCATTGGTGCATTCCACAAAGGAAGTCACTAGATAAAGGCTCGGTACCAAATTCTATAGATGAATTTTTAACTCACGAAGTTCAATAGGAGCCATTCGATATGAGATTTTAGAAATGAGTTTTGTATCGGTTTCAAAGTCGATACAAATTTTAATATCGAGCTTTGGGAGTAAGCAAGAAATTCTTTGAAATATGTCGGGAAAAATTAATAACAACGGGAATATTATTCAAATCGGCGTGTCTTTATTCAAATCCATAACATGGACTAAGAAAACTTGACATCCGTAATAAGCGAATGACTTCATGGCTTGATATGAAAATGTTTGACTACAATGGTTTGATTTCTTGAATTGAATAATAGGTTGCTTAGGAATATGAAAACTAACAACCTTATGAAAGTAATCAATTTGGATATGATGAGTAGTTAACCTTAAAATCACATCAAAAGCAAATATCTCTATAGAAATAAGGTTAACAGGTAATGTGATAGTGCCAACTGAATCAAGCAAGATTTCTAAACAACGGATGTAATGAAAGTTTCTCCTAACGGAGTCTCCATAAATAGGTCAAAGTCTAATTTCTCCGTAGTCAAGTTCAAAGCGTTGGTATAAGAAAGAGAGATAAAAGAATGGGTAGAAACCAGGTATATAGTAAGGTATAAACTTCCCAAGAATTTATAATTAACTAACCCGTGCTAACTTCTTTTGGGTTCCTCACATTTTGATGGAGGTCGACGACAAACGCTCTTCAAAAAATTGACTTTGATTTTTTACGGGACAACCTTTTGAGTCACCAATCCATTGGGTGGGTTTCGATACCATACAATCTCGAAGCGATATGTCCTTCTTTTCCATAATTATAGCATACCTTAAAGCTGTTGTGGGCGGTTTAATGATATGTCCCTCTTTCCGATTTTGTAACATCGACCGGTGGTCTTTCTCCTAGCTTGGAACCGGTTACTCTTTGGCCGGCGTCTTCACATGGTCGTTGTTGAATCTCCTCTTTTTAAAATCTCCTCCGACACGCTTCTTCTATTTTCATGGCCACGATTACCACGAGTGGTTACCGCCTTTGTCAAGTATTCTTCTTTCTCCGCTAGTTATCGTTATTACGATATTGCTATCTTGATATGATCCTGGTTATGGTCCCTCGGTTGAGCGTACTCGTTATCTCGCTCTAACATTGAGCCTTATTGATAACATCTGAATAGTGAGAAAACTTATGAGAAATGAGATCTTGGCGGCGTATGTCGGGTTTCAAACCTCTCAAAAATATATGCGTCATACGTTCCTCATTCTCCACCAAATGAGGTGCTGAACACGGATAACTCATGAACTTCGCCTCGTCTTTGGGACATCGTCATGTTATTACGCTCTAGTATAATAAACTCCACTTCCTTCATATAACGAATACTTTCGGGGAAGTACTTGTCATTGAACTATTTCTAAAATGTCTCCCATGACATCTTTGAGTGCATTTGGATGGGTATGCTTCACAAATTCCCACCGATAATACCGCTTCGTTACGAACATAAAAGTAGCGAATAGAACTTTCTATTCCTCCGTGCATCCCAAGACATCGAATATCTTGGTAATTTGTTTGACCCACGTCTCGCCTTAATCGGATCGGCTTCCCTGCATTCGGTGGTCCCAACTCTTTGAGCGCTTGGGTTTGTGACCACCGTAAATTGCTATCATTTCCTCTTGTATTTTGAACACGAGTCTCCTCGCGTGCGATTTTGCATGAAGCGCAAAAAGCTTCAAAACATCCCCTCGTTCATCATCTCGCTTTCGGTGGTGTTGTTCATGAAGGTACATTGCCGACTGTTGAGCGTTCTCCTCGTTCAGTGAGTACAAGCGTCTCCACGGTCTCATTTACTCCATTGTTAATATTCTCGGTCGACATTCTCAAATATCGTCATAAAACAAGGGTTAATTAAGGAAATCAATATATCACATAATATCCCTATATATCTTGACAACTAACAAATAAGCTTAGGTAGGACACACTAGCGAAGGATTTACACATCTCTCCCTCCTAGTTCTATTCCCCGATCTCATGGAGATCATATCCTAAGCTCGATACCATTTGTGGCGCCCCAAATTAGGTCCATTCCATCCAACCCATTACGAAAGTCGCCAAATACATGATACGCAGAAATAACTACAACTTTATTAATACATTTGTCGTGCAAAATACGACAACATATATCTTGTGAGTTTAAATACGATATTGCCATCTAGACAATATCCACACGCAAATAAATCCCCATCATAATTATTGATACATTATTTTACAAAATGGTGAGGACTACTAAACAACTCTCTCTAGTACCTTCATTCCATACCCCGACTAGTACTCATTACATTCTCGCCTCCCCGAGAAGAAAAATGGAACAAAAAGGAAAAGGGTGAGCTCAACTAGCCCGATAAATAATATTATGACTAAGATAATATACAACAAATTATCGTTAGTCTTCAATAGGAAAAAATCTAATAGAATACAATAGATGACCAGGTTTTAAATCAATCTTCGCAATGAAATAATAATTCATTAGAAGAGTTAAGTAGAGAATGCAAACTACTATCTTCTATATATGAATTTAAAAGTTCATCGTCGATATTTTATCCTGTAACATCAATCAATATATATATCGCAATCAAATATTCATCTTTGCACTACTGTGCCAAAGATATTCATCATTGGTCATGTTCATCTAAACACTGTTCATCTTTGCACTACGGCCAAAGATATTCATAAGAAATCATTCATCTTTGCACTACAGCCAAAGATATTAAATAATATCATCATTTAAGGTCGAGGATGATGAAAAATATTTTTAAAGAAAGCGAATCCGGTGAAACAAAATGACAAGGATTAAGGATTAAGGATTCGTACTTTGTTTTATCTATGTCCAAAAATACCTCACAAATAATCATAGTGGTGTAAAATTCAAGAATGATCAAAACATGGAAACAATTAAAGCTAGTATCCGTAATAGATATTTTGGACAAAAGAAGAAATTTCATTTTTGGTGAATAGTGTCAGTGATTCGTGAATAGTAATAGTATATATCGTGAATAGTAACTCAGACACCAAAAGATAGAAATTTCCCAAAAAAAACATCATTACGCAACCGTGAATAGTACTCGTGAATAGTAACTTCGTGAATAGTAACTCATGAATAGTAACTCATGAATAGTAACTCATGAATATAAGTAACTACATGAAAAATTTCCAAATTTGATAAAAATTTCCAACCAATATTTCGGCAAGATAATGATATTGAAGAAATAATATCATTTTTGAATAAAATAACATCTCTTACCTCGAAAAGACAATACTTCTAGTTGAAACACAGGATATAGGCTATGACTTGAACTTTTACCAGTAGCAAAGACTCAAAGTATACTCATAATACTCACAAGAATACGCTCGATAATATAGAGAGAAAACTTGGGTTTACGGTGTGATTTTTAATTCTAACCTAGGCACCCTATTTATAAGAAAATGCTTAGAACACCAAAGTAAAAATTTAATATAATATTCAACAACCAACCAAGCCCACCAAACATATCAAAAACATTTTCTAATTTAAATTATTTTATACTTCCAAAAATTAATTATTTGAACTTGAAAATTCAATAATTCATAATAAATAGCCCTTTTATCGAGAAAAATTGAATCTATCGATTTTTTATAGGAAATCCAATTCTCTACAACTTTGCGAAGAAAGTTTTCCAAATTCCAAACAAAAATTGACCAGAAATCCACAAGCGGACAATTTACAATTTATAATCAAATTTCGGTCAAGAAATGGGGTCCACCAAACACATAAAACATGCTTTAAATATTTTTGATAACAAAAATACTCCTCCACATATACTCATATATCCCACATTTATCGTAAAAATATCATCATTATTATATTATTAAAATATAATAATATATTTAAATGAATTATTTTATCAAAAAAGATAAAATTTCAATTTTCAACAATTGTCACATTAAAAATTTTCTCCATCTATATCCACATAAAATCAATATTTTCCTCATCATATGAATCAATAATTAATTATTCACAAATAATATTACAGAATCACAATATTGACAACCGGCGGGTTCGAGAAAGAGGGGCTTTCAATAAGGATCTCTCCTTATTGTAGCGTATGATTAGGTGACCAAACCTCTCCTTAGACGCAGAACTTTCTAGACATTGCCAATAATGTTATCCAATAATATTATACCGATAATTTGAATTATGTCCAGATAATGGAAAAAATCTTGTGTAATGACAATTATTGAAACAACAAGTATTATAAAATATCAACGCAGCAATTATTGAATCAATAAAATAAAATCTTTGAGCGATAATTACTTCGTAACAATTATTGAATAGTGCCTTTCACGTAAGAATCAATAATTGGTGCAATCCGCAATGCTTCTTGTTCAACAAGCGTGTATTAGTGTGTTTTAACCAAAGGGTATTCCAACGATAATAGAATAACTACACCGTTATTTATAAACAAATATATTTGTCGCTTTTAAGTTATGGGGCCCATTAAAAGGCTCGATCGTAAATACGAATATTCCTGACGATAATGAATATTTTATAACCACTTGCTTATTAAAATATTTGCGTATTTTACCCATAACTATCCACATTAATCAAATCAACCCTTACTATTTCAAAATAATAAATAAAGGAAAATAAATTTCATTTATTAATAATTTGGGGTCTTACAACCTCCCTCCTTATGAAATTTCGTCCTCGAAATTGGCGTGCGATACTGGTATTTTGAAAAGATGAGAATACCTCGCTTTCATTTCCGTTTCCAACTCCCGGTCATTTCCTCAATTGCATGTTTTCTCCACAAAACTTTAACTTGTGGTATAACCTCGATTACATAAGACATGTTCTTTCCTATCCAAGATCTTGACAGTACCTCCTCGACGTTAAGTCTTGGCTATCTCGTCCGATTCTAACTCAATGACATGGTTGGTCGTCCACATATTTACGTAACATCGATCACGTGAAAAGCGTTATGAACACGCTGCGTCATACTTGGCGGTAAAATGAGTCTATAGGCCACAGTTCCTATTCGATCGAGAATTTCAAATGGATTAATAAATCGAAGGTTTGAGATTTCCTCACCTCACCGATTATCGCTTTTGAAATAACAACTTCTTGCACCTCCTTCTTCAAATTCATCGACTCGGTGTGTGGCTTGCAAGCGACTTTAACTTTATCGATTAAAAAGTCGATTATACTCGTATATCATCACGTGGATACCTAGAGTTTTCATCTCCATCTCTATTATTTGTAAATTATATGAAATGAGTCTTTGACAATATCATTTTCGTACTTGTATACGATCTTCTACTCAACACGTCGCCTACCACGTTTCGCTTTTCCGGGATGGCATGGTCGAACATGTCTTTGAAATGGTTCTCCTCTTGAGTTCTTGAAGCTCTTCCCCATTCCTTGCTCTATTCAAATTTTGTATCTCTACGAGTCAATTGCGTTAATGGAATAGCGATTCGAGAATATCCGTCAACGAATCTCACGATAATAACCAACTAAGCCTAGAAAGCTACGTATTTCGATTCTTGACTTAGGTTGTTCTTAAGCTGTGACTCATATCCCAACCTTGGATAAGACGTTACAATGACACCTATCGGTTTACTATCGCATACGAATATGGTGTCCCCTACGGAGAATGCGGCTTTGGTGCATTCCACAAAGGAAGTTACCGGATAAAGGCTCGGTACCAAATTTATAGTTGAATTTTTAACTCACGAAGTTCAATAGGAGCCATTCGATATGAGATTTTACAAATGAGTTTTGTCTTTGGGTTCAAAGTCTATACAAAATTTAATATTAGGCTTTGGGAGTAAGCGAAGAAATTCTTCAACAAATACGTGAGAAAAATTAATAACAACAGGAATATTATTCAAATCGGCGTGTCTTTATTCAAATCCATAACATGGACTAAGAAAACTTGACATCCGTAATAAACGAATGACTTCATGGCTTGATAAGAAAATGTTTGACTACAATGGTTTGATTGCTTGAATTGAATAACAAAGGTTGCTTAGGAATATGAAAACTAACAACCTTACGAAAGTAATCAATTTCAAAGATGATGAGTAGTTAACCTTAAAATCACATCAAAAGCAAATATCTCTATAGAAATAAGGTTAATGAGATAATGTGATAGTGCCAACTGAATCAAGCAAGATTTCTAAACAACGGATGTAATGAAAGTTTCTCCTAACGCAGATCTCCTTAAATAGGTCAAAGTATAATTTCTCCGTAGTCAAGTTCAAACGTTGAGCATAAGCAAGAGAGATAAAAGAATGGGTAGAACCGGTATCTAGTAAGGTATAAACTTCGCAAGAATTTATAATTAACTAACCCGTGCTAACCGTTCGGGTTCCTCACATTTTGACCGGCCACGACAAACGCGCTCTTCGAGGAACCGTTGACTTTGACTTTTCGGGACATCCTTTTGAGTCACCAATCCCGCCGGATTTGGGTTTCGATCCGCATACAATCTCGGCGATATGTCCTTCTTTTCCATAATTATAGCATACCTTAAACTATTCAGGCGCGTTTGGTGATATGTCCCTCTTTCCAAGATTTGTAACATACGACCAGTGGTCTTTCTCGTCCCTTGGAACCCGATTGCTCATTTGGCGCCGACGTCTTCACATGGTCGTTGTTGAATCTCCTCTTTTAAAATCTCCTCCCACTCGCTCGCTTCTATTTTCATGGCCACGATTACCACCGAGTGGTTACCGCCTTTGTCCGTATTCTTCTTTCTCCGTTGGTTATCGTTATTGGCCGACCGCGCTATCTTCTTGATATGATCCACGGTTATGGTCCCTCGGTTGAACGTACTCGTTATCTCGCTCTAACAACTAAGACTTGTTGACAACATCCGAATAGAGAGAAAATTTATGAGAAATGAGATCTTCGACGTATCGCCGGGTTTCAAACCTCTCGAAACATCCGCGTCATATGTTCCTCATTCTCCACCAAATGAGGTGCAAACGGATAACTCATGAACTTTGCCTCGTCTTTGGGACACCGTCATGTTATTCGCTCGATCTAATAAACTCCACTTCCTTCATACGACGAATACTTTGTGGAAGTACTTGTCATTGAACTGCTTCAAACGTCTCCCATGACATCTTTGAGCCGAAAGTGGATGGAGGGTACGCTTCACGTGATTCCCACCGAGAATCTGCCTTGTTACGGAACATAAAAAGTAGCGAATGGAACTTTCTGTTCCTCCATGCATCCCAAGACATCGAATATCTTGGTAATTTGTTTGACCACGCGTCTCGCCTTTAATCGGATCCCGCTTTCCCGGATATGGTGCAAAGCACTAAAGTGCGATAAATAAAGCATTAGTATACATCTATTCAATGTAAATGCAATATTCACACATAAGCAAATAAAAGTTTTGAAAAGCTTGAATAGCGGCTTAAGCCTTCTTCTTTGGAGTCCCTAGCAGAAGTCGCCACCTTTCGACGTCGAGATTTTTATTTGTCCTTTCGTTCTTGTCGATTGGTGTTCTCATTTTAGGTGAGATTTGTTTGAAAAGGTCCGGCATGTATATGTCGATGATTTGATTATTAGAGTTTCCAGTTGGTATTTTTAAATGGTTGCACCAACTCAACTGAGAAAAGGTTTGCACAAAGACCCAATGATTTGACCTTTGTTTAATTGGTTTGAGAAACTAAAATTCTTTAGGGTCCGAGGGCTTGATTAAGCGGAAGGAAGGTGTTAGGCACCCCGACTTTCGTGATAACATGGTTACCACCACTTTTCATTAAACCTTAATCTATGTATATGTGTGTGTGTGCGGTTGTCACATTAATGTGGATGAATTGTGTTGAGATGATGTTAATATTATTTTAAGGTGACAATGACAATTTTTCCCCCACTTGGGTCACTCGGCTTTTTGGGCGTATGTAGTAGTCGTTTCTCAGGGTTTTTTCTAAGAATAAGCTGATGTGAATGCTGAATGTCCTAAGGGTTATCTTCGAGGTGGCTTGACCTCTCGGGGTTATCTCGGGGGGTTGAATCGAGTATCTCGAGGTTGTCTTTGGGGTTGGAACTATCTTTTCCAAGGTTATCTCCGAACTTGAGGCCCTGAATCACTCGGGGTTATCTCCGAGGTTGGGCTGGATCACCTAGAGTTATCTCCGGATTGAAACTAAGCCTCTCGGGGTTATCTCTCGATTGAAAATGGACCTCCGGGGTTGTCTCCGGGGTTGAAACTGATATGAATTTGATGATTATCTCGTAAGATGATTACGCCTCCTACTGGGGTTAGTAAATGAGAACGTAAAATTTCGAGTGTATATATATATATATAAGTGGTAAACGCTCGGATGTTCTATCTAGGCTCAATCGAATTCGAGTTCGATGCTATATAAAAGAAGTAAAAGCTCGGATATTTTATCCAAGCTCAATTGAGTTTTTGAGTTGATGATATATATATATATATATATATATATATATATATATATATATATATATATATATATAAGAAATAAAAAGCTACTGATCGACGATAAAGGCATACCCACTCAAAAAGAATCTCAACATTAGTATATATAAAGATATAAAAGTAGTAGAAATTTTAAATATCCTGAAATATCTTATAGTGGGCTACCAAGAAGACTTTAGATAGCTTTAGATGCGTGAAAGCTCGTTTCCATCATTTAAACTTGGTATATGTTACAAAACATGATCTTACAAGTGTTTAAAAAGAAGAATCACTCAGTTTAGAGCACTCTAACCGGGGTTAGAGGTGAAATGGATAGAGTTTTATCTCATTTCTCATTTTTTTTTCTTTTCAAATGAGTGCCAGAGTTCATATTTAAAGATTAGATGGTCGTGAAGTTAACTTCATGAGTCATGCAGTCACCTACGGCTCCACAATTGTACTTGTGGGTGTCAAGGTTGCCCAAGTCATGCAGTCCCATCGTCTCAAGTACTTGCACTTTGGCTACATGTTATTCGTTCGAACCATCATAACTTTCAATTCTAAGCCCGATATAAGAGTGTTATACCTTTTGAAAAGGCTATTTTCGAGAGCCACACGGTGACATGGGATTAGAGGTTGTACGAAGCCCGGAAGATGAGTCCATTACTTGATCTCCAAGTCTTCAAAGTGTATCCGTTGTCTTTGTCTTGTGCAGTTATCACTCGGGATTTGAGCTATGGTTCTTGTGGGACACCTTGGTACGTAGTTTGAATTGAATTTTGTTGAGACGACTTTGGTGTGATGTTGAGGTGTCAAAATGATAATTTTCCTCCCACAGGGGTCATCTCCAGATTTGGCGAAGATGTAGTAGTCATTTCTCAGGGTTATCTCTGAGATTGGGTTGCTGTGGATGCTGAATGTCTTCAGGGTTATCTCTGAGGTTAGCTTCACCTACCGTGGTTATCTTTGGGGTTTAAGCGAGTATCCGGGGTTGTCTCTAGGTTAAAACTAACTTTTCTGGGTTATCTCTGGAACTTGAATTGTATCCCTCGGGGTTATCTCCGAGGTAGAAACTAGATCTCCTAGGGTTGTCTCAGAGATTGAAAACCGGACTTCTCGGGGTTATCTCCGTGGTTGAAACCGACATAACTTCTAGGGTTATCTCTAGAAGACGATTGCGCTCTCCCGTAGAGTTAGTAACAGAGCGCCAAAATTTCCGGTGTGTCTGAGATGCCCTCTTTATCATATTCATGCGGTGTAATGGCATGGATAGGATAAAGAATACTAGACACTTGAAATATGACAAGATAAGAATGATGCAATGTTATGTTTAATGTTGTTCGTTGAATAATTTCCAATGGGATGTGATAACTACCAGTTCGCCGCTTCGCCGGAGATTAGAGTTGTCAATGATGACCCTATTGAAGCGCCTTGATGTCTACTTGATCGGTAGTTTCTAAAGCTCTTATCACTTTGGAATCTCCATGATAAAACACCGGGTAATTATCAGCGGTTTGGAATGTCAACTAGTTCTATCTCGAGCTTCGATTTGCCGGCAAGTTATAGAGATGTCTTAAAATCTTTGGAGTGGAGGTTTCTCCAATATTGAGACCACAGACGTTGACATTGGTGTTATCACCAAAGTCCTTAATCCTTTGTCTGTGCTTTCCATCGAAGATGGTCTTCTCTTTTGCGAGTGACTCTAGAGGATTATGTTTGGATTATTGGGGATCTATATAACAGATTCCATCATCGATCTTCCCCGATGAGGAAGGTTTTCCATGGTTTGTATCATCAGGTCTCTCTGATGGCCTGCTAGAGTTATTGCCAACGATTTGTAATATCGAGTTGCTTGATCCTCATTGAAGTAGTTTTCAATGACCGACATCATCATATCACTTTTAATTCTTCGTTGGAGTTATTGCCAATGGTTGGTAATATTAGGTCGCCTAATCCTTGTTAAAATAGCTTTCAATGACTTAGGATGTCCGAAATCTCCGCTAGGATTTATTTCGACTAGATGTATGCTTTTGATTGCAATTATAACCCTAGGTTGATGGCATCGGACCTTCGCGATCTTGTTGTGAGGTAGCTTTCAATAGCTTTGATCATCGGCTCTGTAAACCACAGATCTGGGTGAATAACAATGATTGATATGTAGACTGTTAGTTTGGTCTCTCGAAATCGATTTCAGCTTCTCCGCTTAATCGCGCGTAACATTTTTTTTTCTGATTTGACTTTTTAGCTTCGGGACCTCCTTTGCAACTCAAATTTGATCAAGCTTATAGGGGTGGGGACCACCCAAGGTAGGCCATAAAGTAGACCGCATGGTATTGTCATGAGTTGACTAACGGCCACCGCATGAGTTGACCATGACCACCCGTGGGTTATAAATAACTCACTTGCCCCCCCCTTTCACAAGTCATTTTTAAGTTGAAACCGCAAAGAGAATCCGAGATTTCATCTTTAGATCTCTTGAGTTCAAAGTTGCTTTCTTCAAAATGTCACCGTACAATCATTATGCACTTATCCTGGTAACATTTACATTTTTTCTTTTCTAGTTTTCACCAGTTGGAAAGTGAGATATCATATAGAATGCTTCAAAACACATAGTAGTGAATATGCAAGCTCATATGACTTGATAAAAATTATTCTACGATGAAATGTTAGTATTTTACCATGCTAAGCGTATTGATGTGAAAAAAATTGACTTTTGAAACAATCATATTAACACCCTTTTCTCGCTATTTTTTCATCATATTTGAGGACAAATGAGCAAAGGTATTGAAGCAAAGTAATCTTGGTAATTAGGCTACCCTTAAGGATATGACTTTGATGTTTTTCATGCATATAGGATGTTTACAACTTTAAGTTAGTGTATTAACTCTTGAATGGCCACCTACAATCGCCTACATGTATGTGGATAGTCCTTTTTACAAAGGAGATTGACGAACTTTTTTCACAAGTCTAGGTATTTAATGATCATGCATTTCTAACTCTATTGTAGATGTATGTTAAAGTAATGCATGCATGCATATAGCTATCAATTGAATTTAATGAGCTCTATGTTAGAATTTACCACACCCTTTATGAGGAGATTTAAGGACTTTTGTCCGGATATATAGATTAATATCCTTTTTGGATTGACCTCGTACTTTCGTTAATACAAAGGAGGTCAAATTTAGATTGCTATTCAAGTTAGTGAAGCTATTTCACGATCTAAGAATAAGAAGGATGAAATCACGCTCTGTTGGATTTGAACCTACGACATTGGGTTTTTAGAGACCCGCGTTCTACCAAACTGAACTAAGAGCGCTTTCTTATCAAAAAGATAAGACTATAAAGAAACCTTTTAAACCCCAATACATCTTTGAATGAAAGATTATATATGTCCAATTTGAATCGACCTCAATTAATCCCTCGTTACTGCTCAACGGAGAAGTAATAGGTAGGGATGACAGGATTTGAACCCGTGACATTTTGTACCCAAAACAAACGCTACCAAGCTGCGCTACATCCCTTCAATCGGTCTACAATGTCATCAGAGAGAATTCTATCTTGTTTTCCACATCGTTATTTCTTCCATTGATATATACAATTTATCTGGACATTTCGTCTTTTTGGTCTCATTTATTATATAATAATTGTAAAAGACTTATTTATATACATATGAAATACGGAATGGAACCCGTCGTAAAAATAAATGAGTATTTTCGGGAATGCTCGGGGACTTTTTTATGTTGTTTTAAGAAAATCTTATTCACCGGATCGTTGTACATTTCCATTTGAATTAGGGATTGCGTGTACAACTATAAGCGGTCCTTAACTGCATATGCATCTGATCATATATGTATTACCATTATATATTACAATAGAATATATATTACAATAAAAGAAGGAGGTTTTTCAATGCGAGATCTAAAAACATATCTCTCCGTGGCACCGGTATTAAGTACTCTATGGTTCGGGTCTTTAGCAGGTCTATTGATAGAGATTAATCATTTTTTCCCAGATGCGTTGACATTCCCTTTTTTGATTCTAGTTATTGACACAGTAACGAATAACAAAGATTAGGGATACAATTAAATATCTGTGACTAATCCTTTGCCCCCCTTTTTTTTCTTTTTTTTCCCTTTTCTTTTTAGAATAAGGAGGAAAGAAAAAAAGAAAAGTAAATAGCCGCTTGCCAGACTTGGGTTCAAGTTCGAATTAAATAGGAATGTAGGTAGAATAAACAATGTGGAGTCTAGGTCTAGGCAAGGCTCTTATACAAGATACTTAAATGTAAATGAAATACTGTACTATGATTTGAAATTTAGTTTAGAAATCTTTGTATATTATTTACTATATTGATTGTAGCGAAATCTTTCATAATTAGATTTCAAGTTAGTAACTTCTATTTTTTCCTTCCTTTCTTCTTCTTTGTTTCAGATCGAAAATAGAAGAGTTGAGTAAATCAAAATCAAAAAGAAAAAGGAGGTTCATGGCCAAGGGAAGGATGTCCGAATAACCGTTATTTTGGAATGTACCAGTTGTGTTCGAAACGGTGTTAATAAGGTATCAACAAGTATTTCCAGATATATTACACAAAAAGAACCGGCACAATACGCCTAATCGATTGGAATTGAGAAAATTTCTGTCCATATTGTTACAAATATACGATTCATGGGGAGATAAAGAAATAGATCAAATCGAGCGCTGTATGTAACCCTTCCTTGGAAGGGAAAAAAAATTACATTATATATATAACATATTTAAATATAAACAAACCAAATCCTATTTATTTATTCTAATTCATTTTAGATCCCACCGAAATAGGATTTTCGAGATAAGGAATACAGATAAACAAACCATGGATAAATCCAAGTGACCTTTTCTTAAATCCAAGCGATCTTTTCAGTAGGCGTTTGCCCGATTCGATCCAATCGGGGATAGAATTGATTATAGAAACATGAGTTTAATTAGTCGATTTATTTGTGAACAAGGAAAAATATTATCTAGAAGGGTGAATAGATTGACCTTGAAACAACAACGATTAATTACTATTGCTATAAAACAAGCTCGTATTTTATCTTTGTTACCTTTTCTTAATAATGATAAATAATTTGAAAGAACCGAGTCGACCGCTAGAACTGCTGGTCTTAGAGCCAGAAAAAAAATAGACTTACTCTTTCTTCACTTGAATCAAAATTCCAATCCGAACTCAAACGCGGGTTGATGTTTTGTTCGAAAAATATGAAATCCAGATTTGATTATCGTGTCGTAAAAAAAAAAAGAATCGGGAAGAATAAATCCTTTTTTTTGAGTGTGTTCATTCATTTTACTACTTTAGTTTAGCATATTTTATCATATTAATTTTGTCTCTACCCTCCCGGAGTTCATTCTCCGGGGAACTCTCATTTAAATTATTACGGTGGATTCTTTCCAATCTACTTTTTTTATGATCTCATTGGAAATCATATAAAGGCAATTTATATTTGATATAGCTATTTGTGCAAGTATTTTACGATTAAGAAGTAACTCGTTTTTTATACAGATCGTGTATTAATCTACTATAACTATAGGATACCCCCTTCACGAATTTCTGCGTTTATTCGAGTGATCCACAAACGATGAAAATTTCTCTTTGCCGATCCTTATCCCGATGAGACGAAACCAAAGCTCTTATTTTCTGTTGAGTAATTGTTCGAGTAAGCCTTGAATGAGCCCCTCGAAAGGTTGATGTAAATAAACGATTTTTTGTTCTACGTCTCCGAGCTATATATCCCCGTCTAATTCTGGTCATTAAATAAATGAAACTTTGATGAATAACTAATAGATTTCCTTTCTTTCAGTTATTCTTTTCCTTTCCTAGTCTACTAATAACAAAGCTTATTTTTCCAATGTATAAACTAAAAATTCCAATGGCTTTGGCTACTATAACCTTCCCGACCGCTATTTTTTCTTTTTTCTAGACATTTCGCTTCAAAATAAGAAATTGTATTCTCTTGGGTATCAAAATATAGTAACTAAAAAATAAAATATAAATGGATAAATAAACAAATAGCGGCTTACATCGTTTCTATGATTACTTCTTAAACGGTGAGGTCTTCTCTATACAACCGGAGCCTTTACTTCATTTAATCAATATTAGTGGTAACTTGAATAGTTCACATTCTTTGGCTCTTCCCATGAATTATCTAGTAATAGCTCTTTCACGATGAGATCTACCTATACAAGAATGGTATTTAATTATGAAAGTTGGGTGGGTAGCTAAACCTGTTAGTCCGTTCTTGCAAGAGGGGTCTAATCTTTCTGTTTTTTAAGTAAGATTTCCTCCTTTAATGGATAACCATTTGCTACCAATGGAGAATTGCTTATCATTTTAAATTGAGGTGATTGGATTTGCACCAATGGAAACCATAAATTTCATACATAAACGAATGTATAGATTTTTTTTTTTAGAATACCTGAATTAAATAGAGTTCTTTTCTATTCTATCCTATTCATTTGGTAAGGATTATTGATACTGGAAAAAGTTTTCTTTCTTTTGTCCCAGCTCGTGATACGAACGAGTCGCACATACACCCTAGTACATGTTCCTCGACGTTGCGGGCATCCCCAAGCGCGGGGATTTTGTGACATTTTGATTGGCATCTTATATTTCTAATAAGTTGTTTAATGGTTGGCATGTTGAATCATATAAATAATGGGCTGGTTTAGATGGATCCTAACAGGATGATTATGAATTACTTTACTTCTATTTAATATTCTATTAAATTTCGACAAGAAGAGAAAATCTGAAATCGCGGATTTACGCGAAATCCAGGCTATTTTCACTCAACCGCTACAAGATCAACAATTCCATAAGCTTGGGCTTACATTTGCTGACATAAAAACATCTCTTTCCAGGTCTTAGAGACAACCCAAAAGGGTTTGCCTGCTTTTTTGTACATAAACCCTTGTGATGGTTTCACGCAGTTTCAGTAGTTCTTCCGCTTCCAGGACAAATTCTCCCATTTGTGCCTCATAAAGAGAACTAGCAGAGTTGTTGGATCATTGCCCTGATGGTATAACATTAAACATTAAAAAGTTCCTCTATTTCGCATGATGAAGAGAAAAGAAAGAAAGATAAAGAATAACAAGAAAAAAAGATAGAATTGAACAAACGACGGGCATTTTGTGCATTGCATACGGCTCTATAATAAAAAATGACCTTTACCTTCCATCAAAGAAAGAGAAAGCGGGATCTATTAGACCCAGGATCGGTAAATGATCAAATTACCACCCTTCCTTTCGGAGGAGTTTAAAAATACTATGATGGTTCCGTTGCTTTATATATTTATTATTTGGTTTATGCGTGATTCAAAGCAATCCCAAAGTTGATTTTGATATAATCCAATAAGGAAAAATCTTGTTTTTTATTTTCACACAGAGGGCTCTTAACAATATTTATGTTACGAAAGAGTGCGAAAATAAAAAAGTTTGTGATTGAACTGGAATCCCCAACAAAAAAATTGGAAATACCCCGTATCTTATATTACTCGCTCGATACATAATCTAATGTTTTGTAAAACAATAAAAACTTTTTATATCGAATTCAAAGTGCCATGCTATTATTACTTAATATTCATATGGCGAAGGCATAGTCTTATTTTTTCTCTCAATGTCAAATAAAATCGCATTGGCGCCAAGCGTGAGGGAATGCTAGACGTTTGGTAATTTCTCCTCCGCCAAGATAAAAGATCCCATTGAAGCAACTAATCCCATGCATATTGTATGTACATCTGGTCGCACAAATTGCATAGTATCATAAATAGCTATTCTAGGGAGTACCCATCCGCCGGAGAGTTCATAAACAAATACAGATCTTTGGTATCATCCTCGATCTCGAGATATAGCATAAGACCAATAAGTTGATTCGAGATCTCGCTAGCAACAAGTTGGCCTAAAAAAAGTAATCATTCTCGATAAAGTCGGTTGATTGGGGTTAAATTGTATCCCTTAGAAACCGTGACAGCGTCTTTTGGAGCATACGGTTCAACAAAAATGCGAAAAAAGAATCAATGTGTAGATTCCAATCCTCTTTCTAACTTCTAACGAAAGGACTTTTCTTGATTTTTCAAAAAGATGAGTTTTACTCCCTTCCTTATTGTTAAAAAAGAATTCACTAAACTTATCGAATTAACTTCTCATTGATATATTGTTTCATCGAGATCCAATCCAAATCACGATGTTGTTTTCTTGTTCCTAAACGGGCCCCTTTAATCTTTTTAGGTTTATGCTCTACTACGGGTAAAGAAAGATCCACTTGATTTCGATTTGTACATATAGGACAAATGCTTCCATTACCACTTCTTTTTGTTATGACTTCTCTTTTTCAATTCATGCTTCCGCCAAATATTTGATGTATTCGTGCATATTACTCGATTGATTAAGAGTTTGAGATCGCTTCTCTTTACAAATAGCAACCGCTTATGATACAAGTAGTAATCATAGATCTATTTCCAATTGGGTTTTTTCTAAACAGAGCCTGGATACTTCATTTTATTAGTCCAACCAAGCCAAGCATAAATTATTCTAATTGGTAATAGTAATCTGAACCCCTCAAAAATGGGTCTAATTGCACTTCACGCTCCAAATTTTAATGATTCAATTAATCTTTCTTGGGTGAAACAGAGGATATCTCGATCGGGAGAGAAAATTCTTATGAATAGGCCCTTCTAATGATGAAGAAGTATGGTCGCATTTGCTCATAGAAAATGGTATCAACCTCCCATTGCGTATTGGTACTTTATCGAGTATAGAATAAATCGCTTCTCTTTGTTCTACTGAACGGAATCGTTCCTTTATTACCAACATAATAGAACAAATATTAACCCTTGCTTTTGAAACAATCCCACGAGCAGGGAACATAGTCATAGTCATAGTATAGTCTTTTCCAATGAAATAAAGTTACGTAGTGTCTTTTTTTTCTTTGATATAAATAAGGTGTATTTCCATGGGTTTTCCTTGGTATCGTGTTCATACTGGTTGTATTAAATGATCCCGGTAGGTTGTTTTCTATCCATATAATGCA